>JABTTQ020000275.1:0-228606 GCA_016081115.2 Rehmannia glutinosa
CCTTGGGGCAGTATTGTTCTTCAGGCACTCAAGTTCGATTTTTCATATCAATTCGATCACGGTTTATAATCATATCACCGTGACGCGGCTGGATTCGTGAATTCCTGGGGTCTTACGACTTGTTGCTCCTTGGTGACTTTAATGCGTTTTTGGGGTAATCGCGAACGATCGTGGGGTATTCTCTCTCGTGCTTCTTGTCGACTTCGTGGGTTTTTTAGATGATGTGTGATTATTCTCCAGCCTACTACGGCAATACCTTTACTGGGTGCACCACATGTACGCTCTTTCTCTTCTCAGGGCAAAATTGACCGAGCTTTCTCGCCACATCGATTTTTCACTCATCGGGCAAGCGGTTAAAGCTGGGATTGGTTCTTCCTCGTCAGTTCGATCACCACCATCTATTAGTTTCTTGTTTGTCCTCTCAAGCAGGTCCGGCTTCGCTTTCGATTTTTCAACTCATGTGGATTTCTTACGACAACCTTGGGATCTAAGCATTTCCTCATGGGTTCCATCGACTTTCTCCCAACCCTCTCGTCATAGATTTATGTTGAAGCCAAAAGGTTACTCGTGAGGCCTCGGGGCTGGAATAAGAAATTTTTGGTGATGTTAATCGTAGCGTGGATATTGAGATGGAGAAAGACGCCAAATACAATCGGATATTGAGATTATGGTTAGAGTGCATCGACGGAGATTGAATTCGGCTCAAAGTTCTCTATTCAAAACTCTATTATGCACCGAGTTTCTTAGCGTAAAGCCTTCAGACGCTCGCTTAAAGATGGGGACCGTGAATACAAAGATTTTTTCATCGCCGTTGTCAAATTAAAAAGAGTCGTCGGGATTGTGGTTTGATGATTGATGGTAGCTTATGATCCGCGCTTCTGGGAATCACATTACCTCTTTTTACGAGAGCTTTTTTCGATTCGTGAGTTCCACTTTTGACTATTATATGGTCGATCAAGTCGTCACCGAAGCGTATGGCAACATAATGCTCTTTTTAATCGCTATTCCTTTCCGTGACCGATATTCGGGAGGCGGGTTTTTATCAGCTGAATAGTTTTCTCAGTCTTGACGGTTTCATTGGTGCTTTTATCAACACCGTTGGGACATCATTTCGTAGGAATTGTTATCACAAATGGCCCCGCTTTTTTCTTTATTAGTTCGACATTTGCCTTTTGGGTTTGAATGCTGCTTTTATGGCTTTTCATTCAAAAAAAGCAAGGATGCTTCACAATATTCTGCATTTTGGCCGACTAGAAAATAACATGATTTTGAAAATTGATATCCGCAACGCCGTTTGATACTTTGAATCGGGGGTTTTTGATCCATGTTCTCGATTTGATTCGCTTCTTCCGAGATCTTCGCTCATTGGATGTGAGGTTATTCTACAGCTCGGCCAGGATTTCGGCTTTATTAAATGGTTCGCCACCGGTTACTTTCCGCGGTTCCAGAGGGGTTAGACAGTGGTAATCCCTTGTCTCCTTTGCTTTTTTGCGGGAGGAAGTTCGAAAGCGCATTCATCGGCGGCAGGTGTCCCTAATCAATTGTCGCTTGTTGCGCCTAGAGTATTGCTTTTTCCCGCTTTGATTCTCTACGCCGGATGACATTGCTTTATTATGTATGGGGCTACTTCTCGCAAATGCTCGTGATTCTTCTTCGATCCTCACAGTTTTACGCTACTTTTGGGGTCGCTTTCAACCCTGAGATCGAAAGTTTTCTTCGACACCCGTGTTTCTAATCATGAGCGAGGTCATATTCAAAACTATTATGGGTATTCAAGCAGGGCCTTTCCAACGGTTACCAGAGCTCCTATTTTTAAAGGTGCTCAAGCCCGGCCGTTTTTGCAAAGCAGATTTTGATAAGATTATTCCAAATTTAGAAGAAGGGGGCGACTTCTGGGAGAGTCTTATTAATTATGTGATTACTAGTTCCTTTTCTGTCCTTTATGCTATGATGATTTACAAGTTGTCCGAGATCATCGTTTAAACAAATGGAGAAAGACATGCGTAATTTTATTTGGATCCTTGATGTCAATTCTAAGTGGTTCGACGGTCAATTGGGACTCGGTGTTGTATGCCTCGGGCGATGGAGCTCCAGGGTTCGCTTCGATTATTGTGGTAACAGCTTTTCCGACGCAAACTCGACGGGAGTGTGACGCCGATTCATGAGTTTTTCAAATACTCCAAAACGTTAATTGCTCTCGGACGCTAGCTCTATTCGGCGCACGCTTTTACCTTCTTCTATTCGCTAGATTGTGCCTCACATCGGTGATGATTTAGTGAGTCACGCTAGATACCTGGGAATAATTCGAGGTCTTATTTTGGATTGACATTTGGTTCAGGTTATCGTGATTGCCGATAGAATTGAATCCCGCATTTGAGCACCGATATCTTTGGCAACGATTTCGAAAGTACTTCTATGACGATTCAGCGGCATTTCACACTTTCTTTGTTGAGTGCTTATTCGGGATCTTGTCCGGACATTGTACGATTTCCTATCGCTTCCTTCTTCAAGGACACACGTGTTTCGATGCACGCTATTGATGGGGAGATTATCAAAGCTTGATATTCTCATCTTTGTCCTTCATCTCCTATGGTCAATCGGGGTTCATGGATCTGGGTCCCCACGCTAAAAACCGTAGTGCGTTCTATTGTGGTTTGGCTATCCACAATCGCTTGGCGATTTTGATTTGTTGCACATTCGGGTTTTATAGCCCATCCGTCCCGTGCGGACTTTGCTGTCTATGTGGAATCCGCTGACCACTTGTTTGTTCTCTTTTTTGGGCTCTTTGGCGCCGGATTTTTAGCAAGATCTTTGATGTTCAATTTTCTCTCGCTCAGCGCTTTCAATGATTCTTGCGCTTGATGTCTTTTCATTTCGTTGAGCAAAGTTATTTTTAATGGCTAGCAATGCAGATTATCTTCAGGTTCGACTTATTGGCATATCCGCACGATTTGGGTTTCAACGACAAGACTTGACGGGTGGACGCTATAATCCAACGGGTTTCTCATTGTTGAATCTTCATCTTTACATCAAGGTTGCATGGATAATGATCAAACGGATCTTTTCATCCTAAGAAGACTTCACGTTCCTGGTCGGCCACTTAAAGCTCCTAAAATCGCGGGTGTCGATTGCAAAACCCTTCCCGGATAGGTTATGCTGAATACGATGGTAGCGCCAGGAGCATCGGACGCTCTTCTAAGATTCGAGTCTTCCGAAATTGCAGAGGCTTCTTTTGGGGCGCTTAGGAGCGAGTGTGGTGCTTCTGCATATGCTTTTGAAGCAAGAGTTGGTTGCGCAATGTGGGCTATTTACTATGCATTCGTTAATGGACTCAACTTCGCCGAAATGATTCCGCTTAGGTAGACCGCTTCACAAAAGATCTTTTGTCGCCCCTGGCGATACTGGTAAATAGCGGTATACTCTTCATTTGATTTCCCGTGATGGACTCGTGGTTTCGCATATCTATCGTGAAGGCAATCGAGTGGCGATTTCCCAAGTAAGAAATCGCATTCGCCGCCTTGGCAGGTGTTCCTCCCTGAGGATATCGTGGTCTCTTCTCACTTTAAAATTATGTGGTCAATCTACTTATAGATTTGTTAGATAATACATCCCGAGGTTTATTTTTCATCTTTTTGGGACATTTTTTATGGGGATACTTTTTCCCCGCCATGGTTTTTCCCACAAGTGATTTTACCTCGGGAGGTTTTAACGAGGCCCCAACCATTTAGTTACCCTGGCCGGCCATGATCGCGATACTTTACATTATGACTTGAGTTTCGACTTTTACTATTTATCCTGATCGCTTGTAATCATAATCACTTTTTTCACTTTTATTTTATCTTTGATTCATTCAAAAATATATTTGTTGTTCCCACATTCAACATATGTATAATGTATTACCTGAAATTTAGCCTTATAACAAAAAAATCACAGTTAAAAATTTTGAAAATTACAAAATCTACTTGAGGTTTGATCGCCTTTACATTTTCAAAGCAAAAAAACATTTTAAACCTTCCTAACATTTATAGAAATATTACAATTACCGTTAGCACTGTAAGACAAAACCAAACTCAAGGAGTTTTTTTAATTTCCAAAAATCTCTAGATCTTTTGTGATTGGCCCAAATCTCAGGGTCTTTTTGTAATTATCCCTATATTTTACTGACTATAAAGTTTAGGATCCAAGTAGTATTAAGTCCTGCGCTTATAACAGAAGCTATACATAAATGTATCAGCCACATTCTAAACCTATACAATAACGCGCAAACTAGTGAAGACTAACACAAGAATTACACCTACATTTGGTAATTTAAAAAAAAAAATCCTCTCAGAAATGCAAAGGAGAGTCAGACAACTAAACAAAAATTTCTAAATGCCTTTAATTAATCGAAGACCGAAAAAATTCAAATGTGGCATTCCAGTACAAAAACCTACCAATCCTACCATGCATTTCTCAACACTATCTGCATGAACTTTCTAAACCATTCGACAGTGCTACCATTTAAAATGCCATTAGAAGTCGGAAAACAGAAAACGACACCATCTCCTTATAGGTAGGTGATTCTAAAAGCCCGTTCTAGTGGTTGAACCAGGGCCCACCCCACCATTCACATGCCCATTACTATGGATACCAACACCGTTCGGAATAAGAGAAGGGGCAATCCAACAGCCATTGGTGGTGGAGTTGGAGGATACAACCCATGATGACTGGAGAAAGGGTGTGGGAACTTACAAGAGGACTGCCAGCTGGACTTCCTTTATGGTGTTGCATGGCGTGAATCTGCCTCAGCCCTTCTTCATGGATACGTGATATAGTCTCCAGTTCTTTCATGGATAAAGCTTCCAAGCCAGCACCGTATAGAGGAGCATGCCGTGACATTTCTTCCTGAAGTTGTGCTTCTAGGTGACGGATATATTGCTGCATGAAAATAGGAAGACATTAGACATCAGTATCAGCATAAGTTAATCAAAGTCTTTGCAGATGGCAAGCACACGGGCGTGAAATTAGCAATTTCGGAAAAAAACAGAACCACATAAGTCATAAGCTTCACCAGAGAACCATTTTAATCACATCATGTTATGCTACTAAGTAACTAAGCAAAAACTTGTGCTTTTAGAATAAGTGATTTATTGTAGCAGAAATAAAAGTAATTGAGAATCAGAAGTTGGTAGTGTTTGCAAATAGAATCAAGAGTGTTTGGTGAAAAAGTTGCAAAAGTGTTTCTCTGTTTGTAAAAGCCAAACTAGAAGCAGAATCAGAAACCTAAAGCACTCATCTCACTGCTTTTAGATTCTGATTAAATAAAGCAGAAGTTAGCATTTGCAAACACTAAAAAGTGATTTTCTTCAGCCAAGAATTGAGAAGCACTTTTTTTAGTGATTGCAAACACTCCCATAATGAGAATTACGAAAACATTGAACTATAGGACAAATATTTAATACATTCCCCCACCCCACCCACCACCACTACCACCACTATATCATCTAAGAGCACGACAAGCCTTCCAAACCATATAAATACAACTCTATGCCCTAAACCAGTGGTCAGTATCTAATGATCCAGAAAGCGATTGATATAGCAAGTTTCACAAGATTTCCCCAGAAATTTCTTCGATCAGGTGGGTCAGTCTCCTGCTGGAAACCATTCGTGAAAATTAGGCAAAAGTTTGAAATAAGATAAAATGCATAAAACCTGGTGTTTTTATAACATCTAAAATATGCAACACATAGGTTTTTCCATTCTCGTCAATGATTTTGTTGAGAAGAATGAACGACATAACAGTCACTTAAAGAAGTAGAAAACTAATGACACTAATCAACATAATATCAAATTGGGAATTTGGGTTAAAGTGCAGAAACCTCGCAGGCCTGCAATTTCGATTCCATCCCATCAATATATGCCTCTACAACGAGCAACCTGTTCCTCCTTCTCACGCTTTCTCTCCTTCTGTTTGCCCGACTGTTTGTGTCAGCCGACGGACTTCATCCTCAAGCGACTTCCGTATCTCTTCTCGAGTCATATTTTCTGAGGTGAATCTCTTCGACTCTTCATCAAACCTTTTCCGAGCTGCTTCAGCACTCTTTAACCTCTCAGCCAGAGCATTTTTCTCCTTCATTACTCTCTGAAACATTCACAAATAATTTCAGTATAAAACACTATAATCTGATGCTAAACCTCATGGCATCTATAATGAAACGTAAAGAATGGGGAAACAAGTACAATGTCCTCCAGCTATCATGTTCAAAAACCAGGAAATACTGTTAGACCAACACTGTAAATATTGTGGCAGAAAAGCACACAGCCTGAGACAATCTTTTGCAGAAAACAACTCATCAACTATCCAAGGGGGATTGGGAATACACAAAACCATTTTCATAACCACAAAAAATAAACTGTTTAAACTTAGAGTACTGGAAATGTCTAATTTTAAACCATACAACACAAATCCATCTGAAAATATTTTAAATTGGCCACTAACAAAAACAAAAGTAAAATATGCCACAGACAGGTTGAAAAATATCAGACCTTCAATTCATCACGCTTTGAGATTTCAATTGGGAGAGTTGTGATTCTGCATCATAGAGACGATCCTGAAGATTTTTTTCTCACCCAAAAGCTTTGTGATTTCGCAGTCCCTTTCTGAGCGAACCCACTCAAGTTGAGTCTCAACTTCTTGTATCTGCTCTATCAGTTCTTTTCTTTCCCGAGCAAAGCGATCCAACTCAGCCCTCATTTCAGACTGTCATTGCATATGCAAGCATTAACAGCTGTAACAATTTCCTAGGAAAAGCATTAATGAAGGAAAACAATTACCTTGAGACGGATGCTAGTGGCCTCAGATTCGCTTAGCTTTTGAGACAAAACAGCTTTTTTCTTTAGACATGCTAGCAATTTCTGCTTTTCTTTCTTCACGAATACGGAGAATATCATCTTCACTGGCGCATAACTGATGCCAAAGAGCTGCTCGATCAACATTTGCAAGTTCAGCAACCTCCCGCATCATGCTCAGAACTGGTCTTACTGTTTCCTCGTCCTCACACACTAAGGTCACCAAAATCTCCATATCTAAATCTGAGTCACGACTAGCATCTGTAGTGGTTGTAACACGGTCAACAAGCCTCTTTAGCATCCTTAATCTGTGAGACTCATCTGCATACCGTTTGAACAACATAGTATGAAGAATCTTTACAAATCCTTTCACCCGCGAGTCTCTGGAAAGTGCCAATGTCTCGGCAAGACCAAGAACCGAAGAGAAGTCATCTCGTTGTGCTCTCATTTGCTCAATAGCTTCTCCTTCCATGACTACATTAGGCTGCTGAAAATTCTCAGCAACATATTGTGAAGTAAAATCCAATCGCCTAACAAGGCGTCTTTCCAAGGCCATAGCTACAGCCTGACTAACGAAGGCCCCACGAGCTACAGCTCTCTCAAAAATTTGGGCTGCTTCAACCGCTAGACATGGTATGGATAACATCTCAATTAAAATGTAAATATCCGAAAAATGAGAACTATCCTGGAAAGCTTGATCTTCCCTGATTGTGGTCTTTCAGAATTAGGACCACTTTCACCAAATATAAAAGCTCACAAGGGGTTGGCGAGAAATTATCACCATACTCATCATCACAGTCAATATCTCAAGAATAGATTCAGCAATATCTGCACAACTAATTACAGTCCGACTTAAATAATCTAAGACACAAGGAGACACTCCTTTACCCAAATTCTTTAGTCTGACACGTACAGACCTCACCTGCAGCAGGAGTCAATAGACATTAATAGCATGCTCAAGAGGAACAGCAGAGAAAAGTAATTAGTAAACAGATGAAAACAGGTTTTAAATCCTCATTTGTGCTTACTGCTTCAGGAAGATGTTGACAATGTAATGCAGCTTTAAATATAAAGTCCATTGTGGCTGCAAGAGGTTCATCATTAGAATCAGCCAAAAGCTCAAGTGATTGAAAAGAACGCGTTCCCATACTTCACTGCTGCACTCCAACTGACTAAGTGCCCCAAAAACCTGGGAAATAAAGGTTTCTCAAAGATGAGCTATATTGAACGGAAAACAAAATAACCTCATCAATACAATCAAAGCAACACGGGATACAATGCAGTCCCTCATTATCTTACCGCAAACGTAATGCAGGTTCTGCATCTGGCTTCTGCAGCCGATCCATAAGTGCACAAGCAGCAAGAGAATGTTCTGAATGCTCAACTAACTTTGGAACCAATGCAACTAGGTCTGGTTGAAGATGCTTCGGAGCTTTATCTAATACAAGAGCGATCTTTTGAGCAGACTGCGGCCGCCTTCTTGGTTCTGGACAACCTTGTGGGACAGCTCCATCAAGAGCTCTCAAGGAGTTCACAATCAATCCAAGAAGCTCCTCCGACTGCTCTGGCCACTTGGTCTAAATTGAAGGTTCCCTAAATCAATTTAGAAACTAAAGCAGGCAAGATGTTCAATAATTTAGAAAATAAGGTAACGTACTTTGGACCGAAGAGAGGGGTTTTCAAATGAACCAGAAGCGGATGTCTCCTGTGGACAAATAGGCTGACCAGGCACAGTTTTCACATGTATGTTAATCCCATTTAGATCTGAGCTTTGTACAGCAGATGCATTTATACTTTCACCCATCCCCAGGTCTAATCTCTCCCCAACAGAAAGCTGTGAGGATTCCGTCACTCCATTGTCTCCATCAGATTCCAGTGGACTACTTGCTCCACTGCCATCTGGGGAAGGTTTGGAGTTAATATCAGTGGAATCATCATTTGAACTCCCTCTGAAGGTTGGCAACACTCAACCATTATATCCAAAAGTAAATCAATGATTGCTTGTTGCAAAACTTTGACCCCATCAACAAATTCATCAAACTGGGGAAGACTCGTCATTCTTATTAGTTTTTGTTCCATCATTACTACCAGATATCTTCGCCGGAAGCAGCAAGCGCTTTACTTTTGCTGGGTCATCGAGATAAACACGGAGTCCAGTCAGGAAACCAGCTATTGCTCCGGCATCCATGAGCAGTTTCTCTCTTAAAGTGACCTGAGGTTGAGAAGAATTATCTCCATAAGTAAGGTGAAACCCAGCCCTGGATAGAAGATTTCTGAAGATGTCTTCTTCATCTCCACTCAGACCATCACTATCATCAGAATCAATAAGTTCATCAGGTCCGTTGACAGGGCATCTTGATCATCTTCAGAAGCGAAAACCTAACAACAATCGACCAATTTAACACAGAAACATGATAATAAATATAAGAAATAATGATTAAAAGTGAGGAAGACGGTGCCAATTGGTGGAAATATGGGCATTCATAAAATAGAGAGATAAAGTTCTAGCTCAAAAATGAATCTCTTGGTAGCCTTTAAATCACCAATCAGAGTTCTTAAATGTTATAAAAGAAACTGAAAAATAGAATTTTTAAGTTCCAAATCTTTTAAAAGGTATCATTTTCATTGACATATTCGACAACGGATTAAAAAGATTGTCTATAAGAGAATAGGTGAGGAGGAATACGCACCAGAAAAGTCCATTGTCCACAAACCAAAACTTTCACTCAAGAAAGACTGCCCAAAGCAACACAAATATGGCTTCATGCTAATGCTTGAATTACCAAGGACAAATTTACTATTTTTTCAGGAGGGGAATGATGAGGATATATGTTAATGTGTGTATCAAACTCATCAGGACCCACATGTTCACCTATATGGCTACTATTTTGGGGATTATAGGAGGGCACATGCTTTGAGAGTAAAGATGACCAACTAACCTCCAGGTCTGAAAACTCAAACCATGGACAGCAGTCCAAGATCTCACAAACAAACACTACTGTGTCGCGCAGCAGAAACCCTGCATCAGCTTCTAACATGTCAGATACCTTCATAAATTGAAGAACAGAATTGTTCCATGTCTTTGTACAAATGGAAGACTCCTTCCAAACAGTTTTAGATGGATTTTTTTGATTCACAATAGCCATCCTGTATCTGACCCAAAAGTTCTTCTCAGAGTCAGTGCCAACTGATTGTTCACTCTCCAAATATATACATATGGTGTCAAAGGACTCAGAACTCCTGTAAACCAAAAGGGGAAGCAAAAGAATTAGAATAAATCATCCACCACAATTCCAATAGCTGCTGCAACAATCTGAACAGTAATAGGCAAGCTTTTAAAGAGACACCCACCAATCCGAAGCTCACATCCACCAGCTTGAAAAAATTTGCTAAATATTTTTCTAGTTTCCATTATTTCCTTGAAGGACAAGAAATTCTCCACTTTCCATGTAAATGAACTCCTCTTCCCAATTCCCTCCAAATGAGAACAGTTTTTTCCTGAGTCGGTTTCTTGATCAGTGAAGTCCTGCATTATGGATGTTTCTTTCAAGATAAGAACTTCAGCAGAGAAGATTACAGTATCCTGGACCAGAAATCCAGAATCCTGATCAAAGAGACTAGTCAGCGTCACAAACTCGCGCCAACCCCAGTCCTTTGCAGCCTTTGAATAGCGATTTTGAGATTCTTTGGTAACAGACTTCTCTTCCATTCTTTGGTTCACGACTGACAAACGATGGCTCACAAAACAACTCCAATCGCTGTTAGTATTTCGTGAATCTGTAACCTCAAGAAACACTGAAAGGTGGCATGGAGGCTGAGACTGCCCTGATAACAGAAAGCATGAATAAGGGTTCATCAGGTCACAAGTACACGTTTGATGTAAGCAATTATTGGATTAGCTCAAAAGCACCTTTCCAGAAATTGAAAAGTAGGAATTACTAGCATCAAGATAACAGATCCGTTTTGTCACTCAGTTCATTTTTCTATGTAATCTTAGAAATGGATGCTGATACGCAAAATGCAACAACACAATGTTAGGAAGCTAAAACTTGTTTAGAGGCCCAAACCCTTCACTCATATAACCAATCCATCCACTTTCTAAACATATTCAACTCAAAAACAGATGAGAGCATCAATTAAGAATGACAATCCATAACCAGTTCTGCCAGGAAATTCCACCACAACTATATGCCAAACAACAATCAAAAAGCGGAATTGATCAAACTTGTAGCAACAAGTACAACGAACTTAACCACAATATGCATTTGATTACTTAACTTTTCAAGCACCAAATAAAACTGCAATAAGCTCTAAAATTAACATAACTCAATCACAAGAACGTTCAGGCCAAACAATATCATAACAGTCAAATTAAATTGTATATACAACAAATGGAAATAGAGAAACGATGAATACCATCAATATATAGTGGCATCTCTATGAGGAAAACAAATGGAAATATAAGAAACTCAAATTCCACTATCACATTGTCCTTGCCTTTAATATCCCTTTTGCACAGGCTCAACGTCTAATTTTGGTACAAAACTGTTTGACTGACTTACCATATTAACATTTTGCCAATGGTGATGTAATAATACAATCAAATATTAATCTTTTATATATTGGTTAGTATGATTCAAATATGTCTTAATAAACTAACAAAATAGTTCATAATTGCACTCAGGAAAATAGTCAAGATGATCGTCAACGGCAGCAACAGGACATTCTTCTTTGCATGGAATTGCCAATACAATTGCCATGTCTTCCTATTATTGTTGTATAATAACATACCTCTGGGGTAAACAATAAGCCGACAATCTCGGTTCCCAATTTGAAACCTCCTACTTTTAATGCAAAGCCCAGTAATCTTCCTTTTTTTCAAAAGATCCTTCAACCTGGTAAAGTTCTCAATTCTCCAGGTAAACTTTCCCATATGCCCATCTGACTTCCGCACATTTCCCCCGTTCCTCGCACCAATCAAAGTTCCACTCTTGGAGAAACTACTCAACTCCTTAATAACATGGAAGGATGTGCTGAAAACTGCTGTGTCGTCCACTAAGAACCCAGACTCGGGCCCTACGAAATCTGACATTTTCATATAATCATTCCACCCCAAACTCGTGTTGTCCCCACTCTATTATTATCCGCAGCAAACCGCCCGTAACTATCTCGATGGACATGGTTCGAACCATTACCAGGCTTCTGATTCAACACTGACATCCTAAACAAACACCAGCAACTCCTATCCGACATCAATGGGTTTTTCTCCGTGTCCTTGCTCTCCAAACACATGGACAAATACTCCACACCATTCACCACGCTCTGATACACACTAATACGCAAGTTACAGTCCCCAGCTGGAAAAACTGGGCTCATTATTTTCTGCGTTTTAATCATCTCCTTAAACAAACTAAAATTATGCACTTTCCAAGTGAACTTGCCACTCAAAACATCCCCAACCACAGGCGCCATCATCCCTCCCCGCCCGTATTAGACATATTATTCGCCTGCAGGTCGTGAATTATCGCGCGAAAACGAAAATGACTCATGAAGTATCAATATATCTGCGGTGATAAGAATACAATCATTTGACAAATGCAAGAATCCAACCTTCGGGTCCAAAAGGGAATTAAGTGAGGCAAAATCGCACCAGCCGTGGGACTTTTTTGGCAGAAAACCGATGCCAGCTGTCTCGGTGCACTGACTTTGAGGAGTCTAACAAATTATCAATGGCGAGACGATAGCTTGCAAAACAATCCCACTTAGCAGAAGCTGTGTTTCGAGGGTCAATGATTTGTAGATAAATAGATAAATATCCAGGAGCGCCTGAGAATCACCCTTAGGGTAAATTAGCAAGCGACAATCGAAACCCCTACTTCGAAGTATTTACTCCAAAGCGCCCGCGATTTGATTTTGGGGAAATTGGCGATTGTCCATTTGCAGAGAGCGGAGCAATCTCCTCCGCTCCACCACCACCGAGTCAGCTGCCGTGGTGGCGACGGACGCCGCGGACGCGGCGTCGCGCAACGGATCCTCCACCGCCATGGACGGCTTCTCCGATGCTCGATGAGAGGACAGCGGCACCGCCACGGAGGCGGAAACGGCGTCAGAGGAGGAGACAGCGACGTCGTTTTGGGAATGTTGATGATGCTTCATTTCTTGATGAGATGATATGAGTTGCGTAGTTAGGTTTTTCGGGGTAGTCTAGGTTTCTTTTCTCTATATATATACATATGTGTATGTATTTTTTATATAATATATTCTGCCCCTCTGGTTTTTATTGTTGATTGATCAACATAGAGAGAGACAGAGATGTGTGTGTGTGTGTGTGTGTGTGTGTGTGTGTGTGTGTGTGTGTGTGGGAGTGGGAGAGAAATAGATTTGTGGGTAAGAGAGTGAGTGAGGCCGTGAGGGTATTGGTATTGGACCAAAGTGAGGGTGCACCATACCTAAGGTGAAGCAGTTTCAAGTTTTATGCTTTTGGCTCCTCTTTTTTTTTTTTTTTTCTCCTTTTTTTTATGTTTATTTTTATTTTATTTTTGTAACTCAATTTTCATGCTTAGTTGACTTACCTTAGGACAAGTAGTTTCACCTCCATTCTTCACTAACGTAAAAAGATGATGTATACAGTTGGTCAACATGTAAATTACGCATAATCGTATCCTCCTTAAGTCCTTCATTTGGTTCACATACGCCCGCGGCATTTTTGGAATGTGAATTAGAATTCACAAGAGACATAAGTCTCTCACACAAGTGACATAAGTCCATGGTGGCATTAATGGGCCATGTTCTATGATTTCTTTGGTTATTTTTTGAATTTTGTGTTCAATTTGTCTCCTTATTTTTGGTATATAATAGCATAAAGCAGAAAACAAAACTTGCTTCATTTGTTTTGGCATTAAGAATTTAGAATGTGAGACTTTGTGTCCGGATTACGTTTTCATTTTTCATGGATGAAATAACAGCAAAAGTTTTACATATTTATTTTGCTGGTATTTAAATTAATATACTGCAATTATGGGTTTTTACTTTTTAGTCGACGGACCTTTTATTTCCATGAATGAAATTTACGTGGATATATTTGGCATTAAGTTAATTATTTTAATTATCGGAATAAAATAGCTAATACCTAGGGCCGAAATAATTGGCCTTGTTTGTTTATGATTCCAAGTGCTCATTTCTATTTTCCAAATATTAATAACAATGAAATCATATTTGTTTGTAAATTTTTCAATAGAAATCATCATTTTTATTTTCCATTTTTCACGTAAAACAACGTTTCAAATCTATAATTTTAATTTTCAATCTTATACACTATTCTATATCATGTATCAATCATTATTCTTATTTTTTCTCCAATTATATCTAATTAAAATATTAATATTTTTTAAATTATATGTATCTAATATGACCCACCACCTACAATCTTACAAATATAATATTATATAGGATTTCGATTCTATGAGTCCGCCATCTTGGGGTAAGTACGTGAGGACATATCTGAATTGTTGGGTATTTTTTTTAATGGACCAAATTTAAAATGTGTTTTTAGTATTTTCAGTTTTTTTTTTTAAACTGGTATGAAGGCCAATATGATAATTTTATTCTATTTTGGATAAGTCAAATACATATGGTAAACGTCCCACTTCCTTATGAACAGATGCCAATTTTCGATCAGGCAGATTCTGTGGGTGTTTTTTTTTGGGCGTGATCAGACTCTTTTGTTATTTGATTGCATTATTAGGTTCAATGTTAAATTTAGTATAGAAGTGATGCATATTAGTGTTCAATCGGTGCATATATAGTAATCAGACTCGTCTTTTTGCATTATTCGAGTCAATGCTAATTTGATAATAATTAATGCATAATTAGTGTTCAGTCGATGCATATTGAGTGATTGGACTCGTCTTTTTGTATTATTAATTGCAAGCTAATAAAGTGAACAATTAAAACATAATATAAGTTTTTTTTTGGTTTAATGCTAATTTAGCATGGAAATCATGCATATTTGAGGTCAAGCGATGGATATTTAGTGTCTAGACTTGTCTTTTTGCATCATCGAGTAATTTTTATTTTGCAAGCTTATAAAGTGAACAATTAAAATTGAATTTAATTTTTTTTCGGTTCAATGCTACTTTAATATAGAAGTAATACATATTAGTGTTTAATCACTGCATATTTGCAAGCTTATAAAGTGAACATTTTTAAATGAATTTAAGCTTCTTTTTTTTTGGTTCAATGCTAATTTAGTATAAAAGTAATGCTTATGTAGTGGCCAGACTCGTATTTTTGCATATTTATGTAATTTTTATTCTGTAAGTTCACAAAGTGAACGAATGAAAATGAATTTAAGTTTTTTTCTATGCAATGTAATTTAGTATAGAAGTAATGCATATTTAGTGTTCAAAATCAATTGTGATGGTTGGATGTAGAGAACGATATTTTGTAGAAGACGAGTGTTTTTTATGAAGAAGACGATTGCAGAAGTTGCAGATGGCAAAAGTTGCAGATTGTGCCAATGAAGAAGACGTAGTTGTTATGTTATCCTTTAGTTTTGCTAATTAATTTTGATGAGATATATTATCCTGCGTAATTTCAAGCTAACTGATATTTTTAATATGAGGGTAAGAAATTAATGACTAATTTACCCTGGGATGTGTTATTTTTGGAAATAAATAATTTATTAACTGAACAAATCTAGACTATTAAAATAATTTGATCGATGGTTGTAACTTGTCCCTACAGACTCACTCTATACAATGGTCTCTGTAACACAAATTTTTATTGTCTGCTAATAAACAAACAAGAAAAAGCGCACAAATTAAATATATATGAATCAAAATAATAAAAAAAAGGTTGCAATCTTTGTTTCTCCTCTGATTCTTTTCTTCAAGAACAAAATATCTCTAGTTTTAGAATTTGGAGTTCAACTCTTCAGTTTGATCTTCTCCAAACTTGAACTTGAATTTCAATAATATTATTCGAGGGCTTGAAAGTTTAATCTCGAATCAAACATGGAATACTCAATATCTTTGACATTTAAACTTGAGACCTTGGTGAGTTTGACTCTTCGATCTTCCTCCAAAATGGATTTGACTTCAATAACGTTAACTCGAGGGCTTGAAAGCTTATTCCCGAATCAAACGCCGTGATTTGAGTGGACTTCGCGATGAACGCCTTGAACATCGTGGATCTCCTTGAATTTATTCTTCTTATTGACTTGAGAAAATTTCCTCCACCGCTTTCTTGCTTGGATTTCTTCTTTTTGAATTGTCATTTAATTCCTTGAGAATGACCCCTATTTATACTTATAGCAGAGGGGTCATTGGATAACTCATATGGTGAAGACTTCGATTTGATTGGTCCTTCAAGATTTAACATTATTTCTTTAATCACATAAAAAGAAATACTAATTTATCAAGATAAGTCTTGATTTATAAGAATTTGACATTTGACAATCTTTAATTGGTCAATAAAATATATATTAAAATATCAACAAATTAACTATTTAAATTAGGAATTAAATTTAATTAAATTCTCAAATATAAATAGAAAATAGAAATTTGATATTTAATATAGAATTTCACATGTGTCATCATTTAATTGGTGCAAATTTAATTTGTCTTCAAATCCCCCCTCGAGACTTGTTCACGGACAACTTGTCCTGGAGTGAATAAGTCCGACTTCATTGTAATAGGGCTTTGAATTTTATATAAATTTGGGCTTAAACCATGAACCCAAGAATACATTTATTTGATCCATATCTACTTTATGAGCTTTAAAGGCCCATTTTGATGTATATATCCCACATCTTTTAAACTCTCGGTCCATGTACTTATAAGAAGCCCATACTTTACATTCAAACCCACTTAGATATAAATAAATGTATGGGATGTAAACTTGATGACCAACATAATGTAGAATTCGAGAAAAATCGTATTCTTCTGTAAGCATTAGTTTTAGTTGGGCCCACATAAATTTGTGATATGTAGTCTTTATGAACCAAATTTATTTTCAACCCAAAACCTATTTCAACCCAAAACCCACTGCAAAAAATTCACGGCTCATTGGAAATATTTCCAATATTCATTCACAGCAATTTTGCTTCTCATAAGAATTCTTTAGTAACTCAAAATTTAATATCGTAAGAGTCCTTCTAGACTGTGACTTGCAAAGAAACTCAAATAAGCTGATGTTATGACTCTATCAGATTAGTGTCATCTTCAAGACAGAAGTGTAATCCCAATCGGGTTCTATTTCCTCAGCATCTATAAAAGGGACGTATGGGTGCTTTATTTTTTCCATACCGCAGACGAGAGAAAACACTCACACCTTGTTATTTGGTTCTTCGTTGCAGCTGCTTTGGTTTATTCCATTGCTTCATCTCCATTCTTTTGTTCTCCTCCTTTCTGAATCTTGAATGATAAGGCTTTAGATTTTCTTTGGTGAATTTAGTTCTCGGCAAATTGCTTCAAATTGGTTTCCAATTCTTTTTTTTTTGTTGCTTGTTGTTGCTTTGATTGTTCAATTAAGGTGAAATATGTAAATCTTATATTCCATAACCAATCTTGTATGGTCCTGCCTTCCACGTGTTTGACGAATTGATAAAGAGAAGATATTTCAGTCAATGTTTTCTTTAAGAACTCTAATCTTCATTTATTCATATATGTTGCCATTTATCCTTTTTTTCAAAACCATGTATATTTTGTTCTTGTCTTGTGCTCACACTTTTTCTTATCGAATATATAATACCCTTTCTTTATATTGCAGGTGGTGATCTGAGCCATCATCAAGCGATTTTTACGAAAACTTCATTTTTTCATCTAAAGTACATTGTTATTCAGAAAACTGCAACCCAATTTTGTGATTTTCTTAACCATTCAAGTCTAAGTATGCTGACCTTATTTTTTTTTAGTTGTTGCGATGGTTTATTTCAAAGATATTTCTTCTTCGCTCGGACGTGCAACACTTGATTATTCTTGATGACAAGAGTCACGACATAAAAAAAAAGGTACCATCTTGGCGGTTTATGATCCACTTGTTGGTCGATACGCAAAGCAATGGTCAAAATTGACGAATCGACTTCACCTAAGAGAGTGGTCTCCTGAGATTCCACCAATCAAAGACTACAAATCCAAGATGCGGTCTCTAGAAGTAACCCATCACAAGCAATCGGACAAGCCGATTTTACTACCAACTTTGGGATGGCGCATCAAAGAATGAGGAGATCCAATCCAGTTTGCCGGTGAATTCCCCTATGTCAAAGGCCATTGGGAGTGGACCGAAGACATCCTCAGTCGATGCAAGAACAAACTTCACGGGGCCCATATATACGACTCAGTGTATGCATCCCAGTTCATATATGATTGCAATTCCAATATCGTTAAGGCGTTTTGCAAGGCGTGGTGTCCATCTACCAACACATTGCTCACTTCTCATGGTGAATTATCAATATCATTGTGGGATTTGCATACTTTAGTTGGCTTGTCTATGACTGTTTTTGTATGATGAAGTTGTTCCGAGTGCCAAGGATCTTACCAGCATTGACGAAGCAGGACATAGATTCCTTCCTCGTTTATGCAACAGCTTACGTCATGATTATCACCTACTTCAAGGGAGTGCTCATGGGGATCATTGTTCGCAAGTTTCCATCGATAATTGGGTCAACGTTTGGTTCAAGAAGGCTACGAAGTATAATCCACCTCCCGTGTGTAAAGAGAAGAAGGCTCCACGTAAAGAGAAGCAAATTGAACATCCCGAGTCGAATCATAATCCATTTGGTGACATGACATGTATGGTGAATGGTTCCATGGGGAGAATGCTTTATTTTCAAGGTCGGTGTTAAGGAGAGCTTGATGGAGGAAATGTATTTGGCGGCATACTTAGCTTGTTGGTTATGCTTATTGTTCTTCCAAATGATGATCTCAACTCAATACGCCCTGCCGCTTTCAAGATGACGAGTCTCATGGCATATGGGTAAATGGTTGGCCTTATTGTTCCTGTTTTAGCGAGTATCTTCAGAGGTCTGAATAAGATTGCAAATTCTCCGAAGTCATCTCAGGTGTATTCAATGTTTCTCATCCACTTTGTTTATTATTGGTTGGCTCATTATTTCAAAACTCATAATCAAGTTTGGCAAGGGACAAATGGCCCCATGATGGCGATCTTTTCGGGCGAGGGACACACAAAATACTATGAACTCAAAGAAGCTTACAGACGAATCCACAAAGGAGATTGGATTTCTTGGACTTGTACTAGGATCACGAAGAGCAAGGATTTTCATTATGTTGACAATGACAATGCACAAAGATTTGAGCAAGACTATTTCATCGCCATTCATTCAAGTTATCTTTCCATGCGACAAGGTAGGCATTTTGTGATTGAGTCTTACAGTCCCTATAGATTCAGTAGCCAGTTTGGAATTCATCAAATGGTATCGGGAGTTCTCAAAGAGGATGTGCATAGAGCTTTTTTAGAAGAAGGAGTTTACCATTGGCGTGTGTGTACTTTGTCTAATACCTTTTCTAAAGCTTGGCTTCCTTGCATGCCCCCAAATGCAAAGACATTTTCTTCAGAGGAATACAAACAATGGTGGGCCCGAGTTCATGGAAACTACTTTGAAGAAAACATAGAGAGCTTGATTAACTCGAAGCCAAAGAAAATTTTGTCGAAGGGCAAAAGGCATAGACATGGTCCATTTGGTGAGAATATTCGAAGCTCTCCACTTGTGCATGTTGTTTCTTCACCCCAGAGGTGTGATGCCTTGGACGTTGAAGTTTGCGAATCAAAATAAGAGAAAAGTAGTCATTCCTTCTTTCGAAGAAAGCAACAGTGGCAATACGGATCGTTATTGGAAGAGACTTAAAAAGACTCCCAAGTCTCTAGTGCAGCAAGAGGCCAATGGTGTTGTGAGTAATCAACCACTTACGTAGAATTTTGTTGAAGAGGTCAATAACCCTTTTTTCCTTTTTTCTCTCTTTTTTACTTTCTGTCATTTTATTTTGATTGGTAATCCTTTTTTCTGATGTAATGGTGTGACGTTTCAGCTGGAGAAACAACTACTCAATAATAAGGGCGAGCATGGATCACAAGATAGCCAGAGATTGATCATGGGGCCCAATTTATCAACCATGAATTCTCAAAAGGTTACATCTAACTCCATTGAGGCCAAGACACTTCCTTGTGCGGTATTTTTATTATTTCAAGGTGAGAAATTTATTCGTAACCACCAGCAAGAATACCTTCAAAACAGTCAATTGACTTCCTTTCTTCAGTAAAGATGAAGTGATGAATGTGCTAAAGTCTATGTAGAGTTTTAATATTATTGACATCTCTTTTGTGGAGGGATCATTGAAAGATCTTTTTGCCAAAGTTGTTTCATACGATGAAGCAAGATCGTCATCTACAGAGATTGTGTCTAAATAACTTATTGCACGACAATTGAGCAAAGTCGAAGACCGTTAACATGATGTCAATACTAAAGAAGCTAAAGAGTCTGTCCGGATTTCATCCACTACGGAAGAATTAGAGTCCATTAACAGAGAGCTTGACAATTTGAGGAAACAAAAGAAGAATTTGACCGCCTCATTAAAGCAACAAGAAGAACTTTTTCACATTGCTCATACTGAAGTTCAACAGATTGAAGAAGAGATTACCGCTATTCAGAATACTTCGCCTTTGAATCATGAGGTGCTGGAAAATTTGAAGCTTTCAACGGCGCGCCTGGAGGCTGCCAAGGAAGAAATGAAGAGCTTGCGTCCTTTTGATTAGTTTTTTTTGGCGTCATGTATGAACTTTTTTTTAAGATTACGTAATAGAAATTGATCATTTTCTATTTTGCAATCTATTAAGTACTTTTTGTTATGAAGTTTTTTTTTAAATAAATATAGTTCATCACAAACTCATGACTTAACTTAGAAAATTTTAAGCTGCCTACATACCCAAGAAAAGGGATAAGTAATAACGTAGTTCAAGGGACATTTTTTTAATGGGAGGTGCCGTACATAGTTTATACTTGTGCGGGCCAGGAGTACCTATTGCTTAACCACTCTAGACTAGGTGAGTTATTTAATATTATGTGGTTAAAATATTAGTTGGAGAAATTAACAGTTTAACCAGATGTATTCACTTTGGTGGGAAAATTAGCAGTTTAACCACGTACTTTGCCTTTGGCGGTTACCATTCACACTTTATACTCATGTGGGTCAGGAGTAACATGCAGTGTAGGCTCATACGTCATGGATCATTCTTACGTCTTCAAGGATAATAGCGTTTTAAGAATTTGCCATTTATGGGGCCAATTCTCAAGCATCTTCGGCGACCAATTTGTAAGCGTCATTGGCGTAGACTTCTTTAACAACATAAGTACCATCCCATTTTGATGTGAATTTATTTCTAGTTTGGTGAGTAGTAATGATGGGTCTTCTTATAGCAAACACCAAATCACCAACTTGAAAAGAGCGCGGTCGCACATTTTTGTGGAACGCCCCAGAAAGAAAATCTCGATAACATTCAAGTCTTTGTTGTGCTTCCAATCTCTTATCATCAAGAGCCTTTAATTCCTCAAGGCGTAATCGTGCATTTTCTTCTTTAGTTAGTCCTTCTTGCAAAGCTATCCTTAGTGATAGAATTTGTTGCTCAAGGGGGACAACCGATTCAACACCATAGACAATCGGATACGAAGTTGCTTGAGTGGGCATTCTATATGTGGTTTAATATGCCCATAGAGCTTCTTCGATCCTTTCGTGCCAGGCTCGCTTTGACTTTGAGACCGCTTTCTTCAGCAAGCTACATAAAGTTTTGTTAAAAGCTTCAACAAGTCCATTAGCTGCAATGTTATACATATATGACTTTCTTTGTTTGAATTTGAACTTTTGACATAGTTTATCGATGAGGCTATTTGAGAAGGGCTTCCTGTTATCCGTTATTATGTATCGAGGGATCCCATAGTGATAAATAATATTTATGCAGATAAAGTCGGCAATATTTTCTTTCTTCACTTCTTTGAGGGGTACTGCCTTAGCCCATTTAGAAAAGTAGTCTGTTGCAGCCAAAATGTACAAGTGTCCTCCAGATGACTTTGTCATAGGTCTGACCACGTCTAACCCCAAGCATCAAATGTCCATGAAGCAACAGTAGGGTGCAATGGCTCAGGTGGTTGGTGAATGAAATTTACATGAAATTGACAGGATTGGCATCTTTGCGCGTAATCCATGCAGTCCTTCACCATTGTGGACCAATAATAGCCCATCTTTTTTATTCAAAAATGTAACTTTGGTCCTGACTAATGGGCGCCATAAACACCCGAGTGAGATTCTTCCATGGCTTGAACAACTTCATCATCGCCTAAGCATCGCACGAAGATTCCATCAAATGACCATTTATAAAGTGTGCCTTTGTAGTAAATGAAGTGAGCTGCACGGCATCGAACATCTATATTTTATCGTGGATCGTCAGGTAATTTGTCATACTTCAAATAATCCACAAATAGATGAAGCCAATCTTCTATCTCAATTTTAAATACCTCTACAACATGATTTTCTTCTTCTTCATTGCAGTCTTTATCATCAAAGATTGGAGGTACTACTCAACTTATGCAAATTGGCACACGAACTTCACTTTCGGGCATGGCGAGTGTAGAAGCAAGTTTTACTAAAGCATCGACTTGTCTATTATCCTTCCTTGGAATATGCTCAATTGTTACATCTTCAAGCTACCCAATAAGCATCTTCGCATAATTGACGTATGGGAGTAGCTCGGGCTTCTTTACTTCGTATATTCCAAGTAGTTGATTGACCACCAATTTGGAGTCTCCATAAATGTCCAGACGCAATTGCTTTATGTCAACCACCATCTCTAACCCAAGGATAAGAGCTTGGTATCAGCAACGTTGTTTGAACAATTTTGAGTTAGAGTAAAGGAGTAAGGCAATACTTCTTTATCAAATGTAACGAAGATGACTCCAGCTCCAGCTCTTTCTCTATGAGAAGCTCCATCAAAGTACATCTTACATGGAGAGGAAATTTCCATTACAAGCACATTTTCATCAGGTAATTCGTTGGATAACTCCCACTCAGCAGGGATGGGATGATCTTCCAAGAAGTCCGCCAAGTTACTGCCTTTTGAGGGACATTCATGATTTCAAATTGTTGCAATTGAAGATACCACCTCGCAAGTCTATCAGAAAGAACTGGTTTCATCATAACATATTTTAGTGGATTTGCGTTCGAGACAAGATGAATGATGTGAGCTTGAAAGTAGTGCTTCATTTTTGCATCGCGAAGATTAATGCCAAACATATCTTTTCGATCGGCGAATAATTCAACTCATTTGGTGTCATCATCTGACTTAAGTAGTATTGAGCGCTCTCTTTTCCACCATTATTTTATTGTGCTATTAGAGCTCCAACAGAACATTTTTGAGTAGCGATATAAAGGATCAATGGGAGCCTAGGTACCAGTGCAACCAACACAGAAGACTTCCTCAGATATGCTTTGATACTTTTGAAAGCATTTTGGCAAGATTCATCCCATTCAAATAGAACGCCTTTCTTCATAAGACGACTAAATGGCTGGCATCGGCCGGCTAGATTTGAAATGAACCTTCGAAGATAAGCTAATTTTCCTTACAAACTTTTGAGTTCATGAATATCACGAGGTTCAGGCATCCTTACTATCGCATCAATCTTTGCCTTGTTCAATCTTGATACCTCGATGACAAACCACAAACCCAAGAAACTTTCTAGACCGAACACCAAATGCACACTTTAGTGGGTTCATCTTAAGTTGACATCTCCTTAAAAACCGTTCAATAAACTTTCCTCAGATCAAGGAGGTGATCTTCTCATTTCTTAGACTTCACGACCACATCATCGACATATCACTCAATTTTGTGAAGCATATCATCGAATATTTTCTGCATGGCTCTTTGATATGTAATTCCAACATTCTTCAAACCGGATGACATCACTTTGTAGCAGTATATACTCTTTGGGGTACGAAAGGTTGTCAACTTTTCCTCCTCTAGAGCCATACGTATTTAAATTTAGACGATCCATCCATGAGAGATAATGCTTCGTGGCCCGTAGTGGCATCAATCATGAGTTCGGTTATGGGCAGTGGAAAATCGTCTTTGGGACACACCCCATTTAAATCTCTAAAGTCAACACAACTCTGATTTTACCATTCTTCTTCCTTACAGGGACAATACTCGAGATCCATGTAGGGTACTTGACTTCTTGAATAAACCCAGCTTCAATGAATTTGTTTACTTTAGCTTCGATCAATGGAACCAAGTCTGGCCAAAATCATCGTTGAGCTTGCTTAATTGGACGAGTTTTTTTTCTTAACGGACAAGTGATGTACTGCTACTTTTGGATCTAATCCAAGCATCTCTTTGTAGGACCAAACGAATACATCAGTGTACTCTTGAAGTAGTTCAACATACAAATTTTCTTCATCAATTGTCAACAATGCACTAATGTAGATTGGTCGTGGATTATCAATGTCGCCCAAATTGAATTCTTTTAGTTCGTCGACTATGGCATTGATCTTTTTTCATGTTTGGGAGGAGCATCTTCGGCATATTCCTCTTCCCCTTCTTTGCTCAAGGTGATATGGTATGTCGATGCCACACTTTCTTTATCATCTTCATTGTCTTGAGATTACGTGATACAACGATTTGATATTTGGCTTTCAGAACTATTTCACATGATATGAGCAAAGTAGTTTGTCGCTTCATATGATATGGAACAAGACTTCGAAGAATTTGAGTAGCTCGTGAATTTCTGGATCTTTTACAATGGTTTGATGCTGTGAAGATGCCCAATCTTTGATGGATGGTTCTTTTGCTCTTCAACTTTTGAACGGGACCGAGTCTATCAAAGACTGATATTCATCGGATCTTCTTTCCATTTTCGTCAAAGGCATCCTCCATCGAAGAAAGTTCTCCCTCATACATATAATTGATGTTAGCTCCTCTAATGGCGATACGAATGGGAGTTGGTGCCACAAATCCAAAACTGTTCAAGTATTTTGAACCACATGTCCATTTTCTTTCAACATCTTTTGAGTATTTGTAGCTTCAGAAGGGAGCTTACCCGAGGTGGAATTCTCTTGCAGGTTATATCCAGTTTTAACGAGAAGATTGTAAGCTTTTGGATCAAAACATTTTACATTTCGGAGCCCTTCTCCGTGTTTAGTTTTAGGTTCCTCAGCTGGGCGAACAAACTTTTTGAGCGGCAGAGGAAATGGTTTCTTGTCATCAAGTTTTGTTAAAGGCAACACCAATCATTTAGAGGTCCCTTGTCATCGCAACTTGCAGAAACACTATTAATTTTGCTCTCTTTGACTTCATCATATTGTTGCTTGGGTGGATTTTCATTAGCTTTAATTGATGTAATACCTTCGAAGTAGTACTTGGCATTGACAAATGTGATCTGTCTTGGTGAAAGGTTTATCATCTCCAATAACTTTCCTTACCGTATCATCTTTAGAATAGTTGAAGCATTAATGCCAAGTAGAAGGAACCACCCCATTTTCATGTATCCAAGGACGTCCCAGAAGCATATTGTAAGAAGTTTTACCGTCTATGACATGAAACAGTGCAGTTGAGGCAATCTCCCCATCAACAATTTCAATCTTATGATGCCGAGAGCCCTTTTCCCCCCTTGGTTGAAGACTTGGATCATCAAATGACTATTTGTGAGTTCATCCATAGGGATTTCTAACTCTTTCAATGTGCGCAACGATAAGATATTTACTGCGGATCCTTCATCAATCAAAATTCTATTCACCTTTTGCTCGCAAGTATAACCGGTCACGAACAATGGCCTGTTATGGGGTTTGGAACTAAACAACAAGTCCTCATCAGTGAAGGTCATTGCCGACACACAATCCTCGATAATAGTGTTAATCTCTTTCTCAAGTAAACATGCAGCTCACTCATCACGTTGCATACAACATTGCCACCATTACACGTAATCTCCATCCTAACATCAATAGATCCAAATGTGATAGTAATAATATTACTAGTTGCACTATCTTCCTCAAGTGATATTTTTCCTTGGCAAGCTAACTGAATGACTTTATCTTTGGAAATGAAGCAATCATGAATTGGATGGCCTACCAAACGATGGTACTTGCAGTACTTCGGATCATCAACTTGCCCAGCTTCTTTGTGACGCTTCATTTCAGGCAATTCAATGAGGTTTGCCTTAAGCAGATCATCAAATATCCCAGAGACATCAGAGTCAAGGAATGGATATTGTTTTGCTTGCATCTCCCTCAAAGTCAACTTGATTTGCTCTTTCTAGAGGAATTTCTTTATTTACATTAGTCTTCGCATTTGCATTGGCTTTAAACTTGATAGGTGTTGTGTTAATTGCCATTGATTCCTTATTTGGAGCTTTAGAAGAAAACTTGTCCTCTTTCTTGGCTTCATATCACTCTTTGGATCTTTGAGACTCTTAGATTGGTGGTCCTTCCACTCCACTTGCAGCCTCATGATCCCGAGTAGCCAACTCTTCAAATGTCTTCGGTTGGATTACATGAAGGATGTATTGAAGGCCCCAATGCATTCCTTGGATGCACATCTTAATAGTTGAAGCTTCTGAGAACCGGTCTTTACAATTTAGGCTCAAATTCCTCCATCAATTGATGTAGTCTATGATAAGTTCTTCCTTCCACTGACGAGTATTTGTAAGCTCGGTCATGATAACCATCCACCGGGTGTTGTAAAATCGATTGAGAAACTCATGTTCTAATTTCTCCCAATTGTCAATTGAGTTGGCTTCCAAGTCAATATACCAATCGAACGCGTTGCCCTTTAAGGATCAGACAAACTGCTTTACGAGGCGATCTCCATAAGTCCCAGTATCATTACACATTTCGACGAAGTGAGCCACATGTTGCTTTAGGTTGCCCTTGTCGTCGATTTGCTGGAACTTTGGAGGTTGGTACCCAACAGGCACCTTCCAGTTGTGAATTCTTTGCGTGTATGGTTTGGCGTAAGTCATAGATGACTTGGAACTTCCATCAAACTTATCTTTAATAGCCCGCATGATGAACTTCTTAAGTTGGTCGATTGGAATCAGCCCATCAGACGAGACGTTCAACTCATTTTCTGGAGACTTCTCCTTTTCATTTGGTCGTTACTTCATGGATGTCTTGACTTCGCCATGTGTTTCAACTTGCTTGCCCATCGCACGGCTTGTATCAACATTATTTATTTTGTTCATCAACTTTGTGATTTGTGAGTCTTGTTCTTTGATATGATTGGCGAGTCCATCAATGGCCCTCGTCAAACTTGTGATTTGATCTTCAAGCGATGTAGCATTCGTCACCATATCAGGTGCCTTATTTGAGAAACTTTGTTGGTCCCAAGGTGATGAGAATATAGTCACGACGGATCCGAGCAACACCAAATACAAGCTATCTCGAGTTCTTGAAGACTATGTAATTGAGTTCTTGAGTTCTTGTATTTGTTTATCATAGATTAGGTGTTTATTTCGTTGTTTTGAGTCATTTGAGTGGCCAAGTTGATGTTAGAGGCCAATTATATTGAGTCTAGAGTCATGTTAGTTAATCATATGTCGAAAGAAAGCATTGACGATCGAACAACAAGAGGTTGCGTTCAAAAATGTCCAAGCGTGTCAACAATTTTTAGCACTGGCAGGGTTTAGTATTTTGGTCATACCTTTCTCTACAAAATTGATATTGAGCTGATTCAAGATGCTACGGAAATCTAAGAAAAAGGTCTACAACTTTCATGAGACCCCCGGAGCTAATTCGGACTCAAACAGATGCAAGAGAGGCCAAATTTACAAGCACGGCCGTGCTCGGCAACACGGCCGTGTTGTAGGATTGGGTTTGGTTCCGAATTATAGTGGGAACACGTCCTGGCCGTGTCCCACGACACGGACGTGTTCGGGAGCTGTGTTTTTTAGTTCTGTCCAGTTCATCTTGTTGCAATTACTGACTTATCAAGCGAACTTCCGCATTCGTTTGTGGCGTCTACGCATACCGAGGTTCTTGCTTTTCTAAGCAAAGGGTCGAGGTTTCCACCAATATTTAACCGAACTAGTGAAGATCTTGGGTTAACAACATATTGTTGTTGGATCGTATGCACAGTCGTTGCTGCGGTTCACATCACAAGGGGTGATAAGTAAAGTTTAGAAGGAGGGATTCAATAAATTTTACCAACTTTTCGATTTTTAGTCCTTTTAAGAATTTTAGAGTTGACTCAAGTTAGCTAAGTCCTTGATGGACAACTAAGTTGGTTTACACAAAGTTGCCCACTCAACAGACTCGACTGAGCTGTTGATAGTATAACTTAGTTGTTTCAGCTAACACTTTAAAATAACAGTTGACTTGATTTTTAATAGCAGAAGACTTTCACCCTTAGTTTTTGAATACATTTTTCAACCCTTATTTTAGCTAGGTTATTATCAGTAGACTTTAGCAATTCAACAGTCAACAAATATAAAGATATGCAAGAAAGTAAGTTTGCTGAAAGTAAATAGACATAGGAATGGCAACGTGGCGGGACGGGGTTGGCGGGTATCTGAAGACCTGGCCCACCCTGCGCATATGCCCGCCGCCCCGCCCCGCCCCGTGCCCCGTCCTGCACAGGGCAGGTCCGCCCCGCCCCGCCCGTTTATATATATACTTTTTTGTTTTCATTTTCTATTAACTTGTTATATGTGGACCTATATGGCATTATGGTTGTACGCATTACACACTACACACCGATATTTCTTTGATTTTATTGTACAACTTTTTTTGACTTATTTAAAGTACACATCAACTATATCAATTCTATATTCCAGGAAATTATGCACAACTAATATTAATTCATCATGCACAACTAATAACAATTTAACATGTTACATGCAAAAGCAAATTCACTGGCCACTGAGAATAATAGAAATGAATTATTCTAAAATGAACCAAAAAGTAAATCTTCAACAAAGTTAGTAGATACTGTAAGTCCAAGCGACTACGATAATCTAGACGGGGGTGAATAGATTATGCCCATTTTCTCGGATAAATCCTCTTTTTCGAATGTAATAAGCCAAGACAAGAATGGAAGTGCAGGAAGTAAACAACACACGTCGATTTATAGAGGTTCAACCCACCTAAGGCCTAATCCTCTACCACCCCAGTATCTCTGGGATGGATTTCAAAAAGAAAAAAGATTTTATTAATTACTACATTTAATACAACATCACCTTACAACACCTCTATGGAGATTACCACAATCACCCTTGAAGATTACCACAATCTTCAACGGCACATTGTGAAGATTACCACAATCTTCAACCTCGAAGAACACCAAATTTTTCAACACCTCAAAGAGCACCAAACTCTTCAATAAGAAGATTACCACAATCTTTGCACCTAACACCTAGATCACCCAAGTGTGTTCTTACCACAAGAACACTCACAAGGATATCTTGTGTTGAATGATGACCACAAATTCAAGATTACAACTCGATAATTAATAATACAATTTTGAGTGCAAATATGATCAAGAAATAAGCCTAGACCTCAAGAAATATTGAAATTGAAGAACAAAAGTGTTTGCTTGAATGTATCTTGTTGTGTTGTATTGTTCTCTCGTATAGTGTTGATTCAATTCTTCATCTATTTATAGAGGATGTCTTGAACTTGATAGGCTCCTCCTAAGAGATTGAAATCTGTAAAAAATTGCAAGACAAATGAAGAATATAGCTGTTAGAGATCAACACAATAAAATGAGGAAAAATTGTCTGCTGCACAACGGTAAGAATTTGCTGTCAAAAGGATAGGGCGACCGATCGCGCACAAATATAGAAATTAAAGTGAAACAGCAAAAATACACATAGGGACCGGTCCAAGGGGGTTGGACCGGTCGATCTAGGGTCCGTCCCATAGGGACCGGTCCCCCTAGAGATTTTTCAAGAGAACAGATATTAGTCCAAGTGGCTACAATAATCTAGAGGGGGGGTGAATAGATTATCCCGGTTTTTCAGATTTTGCCCTCTTTTTCGAAAGACTCAAGCAAAGATGAAATGCTAAATGCGGAAAGTAAATAACACACGTCGATTTATAGTAGTTCAACCCACCTAGGGCCTAATCTACTACCACCCCAGTATATCCGAGATGGATTTCAAAAAGAAAAAAAGATTTTATTAATTTACCAAAAATTAATACAACACCTTGAGGATTACCACAACCCTCTTTCACCACCTTGAGGATTACCACAACCCTCTTACAACACCTTGAGGATTACCATAACCCTCTTACAACACCTTGAAGATTACCACAACCTTCAAACACCTATCACCTAGATCACCCAAGTGTATTCTTACCACAAGAATACTCACAAGGATGTCTTGTGTTGAATGCTGACCGAAAATCAAGATTACAACTCAATAATGATTGAAACAATATGAGTACAAGTGTAATCAAGAATTGAAAGCCTAGACCTCAAATTTGTGCAAGTGAAAATGCTTAGGCTAATACAACAAGATTTATGAAAGTGTTTGCTCAATTGCTCTTTGCTTGTAGAGTGTTATATCTTGTTGCTTGAATGAAGCCTCTATTTATAGGAGAGGACTTGGCTTTCACTTCCGGACATTGGCTCCTCCTTGGGGAGTGATTTCTTTAAAAAAGAAACCATTTAAAATGATCAATATAGTCTGTTAGAAATCAATCCCACAAAATAGGGAAAAGTCATATCAAAACGCAACGGATAGTTTTGATAAATGGGGGTTCGACGGTCGCGCAGAGATAAGATTGAAATTGAATTCTGCGAATTTTAACACAGGGGACCGGTCGGAGGGGCGGCGGTCGCCTTAGCTGTGACCGATTGAGTCAAGGATTTACTAAACAGAGAAGATCGACCAAGAGGGCTCGCCAGTGCAGTCGGCCGCGAGGGGTCGACCGGTCGCCCACACCGGTCGACCACCTGGTCGACTCGGCCGTCGCCCTCTCCATTTTTTCTTACGTCCCATTTTCTGTTTCAAAACTCAACTCAGTGCGGGTTGCCCTATGGGCGACGGTCGAGCTGAAACAAATGTGTTGTCCAATTTTTATCGAAAATAAACTCTAAAAGATACTCCGAAAAATAGTAAAAACATTTTAAATCGATCGGAAGTATTTAGACAACATTTAGGGACATTGTTTTGGTTTAAAAACTTATTTGAACAAAAATCATCAAAATCATGATAAAAACATTTATCTAACAAAAGATTCTCTGTTATGTTCTTTCTTCTTTCAGGTACCGGATGACGACTAGTGCGACCGATCGACCTCTAGGAAAAAATCAAACGTCTCGTTTCTATTTTGGAAATCATCTTCTGACACGGCTTGCCCTATATGGCGACCGGTTGAACACGAGACAGAAGTGTTGTCCAATTTTTGTCGAAAATAAACTTCAAGATATACTCCGAAAAATTAGTAAAAACATTTTAAATCGATCGGGAGTATTTGGAAAACATTTGGAAACATTGTTTTGGTGTAAAAACACATTAACACAAAATCATCAAAAGTGTTGTCCAATATTTGTCAAAAATAAACTTTAAGAAATACTCCGAAAAATTAATAAAAATATTTTAAATCATTTAAGAGTATTTGGACAACATTTAAAAATATTGTTTTGGTGTAAAAACAAAATCATCAAAATCATGATAACAACATTTTTCTAACAAACTCCCCCTTTTTGAGGATTACAAACCAAAACAATTTAAAGATGTCGATTTTGAAAACAAAACAATTTTCCGGTTAAAAATGAACTATCCGTTGAGGGCGACAACATTCCATGCATAGTAATCTCAAGGATGGGAGTAGAGATTTTCAGAAATATTTTTGCGAAAGCTCCCCCTATCAACATGCACAACAAGAGTAATAAAGAAGTAATCAACCAAAAGCTAAACGCTCAGCTTTTACATATTGAGCTTAAGTATCAAGAGCTTATAAGTTCCCCTGTCAACAAAACATCATTAGACATGTAAATAAGTCCATAATACAACAAATGGACTAAGTATGATCCACAACTTTTGGCTTTGAATATCCACAACTTATAGCTTCCTTCGCGAGCTTATTTTAGCTTTCTTTGAGCTAATGAGCTTATTTCCTGTTTATCCCCATTTAGAATCATCAAAAAGAATGTTAGCACGATAAAAATATCATTTATCCATATCAAAGTGCACATTTTAACCGATTTATCGAGATATTGATCATTAAGCTTAAAATTCCAAAAACTAAGGGAAGAGTTGATCGTATGACTTGTAAAAGCTCGTAAAAGCTCATTTGATTTGCAAAACATGATCTCTATAAATATATAAGACATTTGAAAACGAGAGAATCATGTAGGTGATGAATTTTTCTTTGAAACATTTTTCGAACACTTGGCGGGCGTCAAATAATAAAGAAGATGTATATAGCCCTTGTAAAACTAATCAAGCCAAATTTTTAATCACCAAATGCAATTATACATTTATCATCCAACAACAATCATCATGTCCAACAAAATTATATAAAAATTCCAACACAATATAAAAGATGAAGCACATTCTCAAGGGTTCAACCCAATTGAGATAAAGAAGAAGAATTATTACCAAGTAATCGGAGATATCGGGTATCATGGATGAAATACCAATAGTATAAACTCAAAAATATATAATTTACTAGAAAGAAATCATTTTGAGTGAATTGTGTGTGAAATTTGCAAAGGGGTGCAAATTTGAAGAAGTAGAACACAAAACGGCTAAGTATTGGACAAAACTCATTTTAACACTGAAATTGCTCTGGGCGACCGGTCCAAGGGGGTTCGACCGGTACATGTGTAGGTCGACCCGTCCCCCTCCCTCAAACTGGTCCCTGGAGCTCTATTTGTGGTTCTGTCTGAATTTTGAACCAAAAAATCGATTTTTCACCCTTAAGTTTTAAAACCGAACGAAATGCACACATAGACCTCATTCAATATACATTATATCTAATCAAGCTCGAAATGAGGTAAAAGACTCGGCGGTTAACGATTAAAAACAAATGTTCGCGAGTTATCAAACACATCTCAATTTTTTGTTTAAGACATGTAATCCCCTAGAAAAAGATATTGAATCTCAATATGTTTAGTTCAAATACGATTAACCGTATTTAGAGAAATAATATATACCGGACTTGTTATACCGAAAAATAAGAACGTTTTAAAACTTTGGATAAACAAGCCATAAGAAGAAGTGCCTTTCAAATATTCGAAAATTTCTTTTCACGACACCTTAATGAGATTCGTTGGGATTGTTTTGAAGTCGAACATATAGACATAAGGCATAAAAATGTCGAGTCTATGGGAATAATGAAAGTAGATAAGCATACCTCGAATTTGTTTGTCAACCAATATGCCTTTAGCATCTTTATCTAACTTGATGTTGGTTGCCATAGGAGTAGTGACGGTCCTTCCTACTTCAATGCTGAACTTCTTCAATAGTTCTTTTGTATATTTTGATTGTGAAATATAAATGCCTTCTTGGCATTTCTTGAAGTCCAAGTAAGAAATTTAGCTCCCCCATCATGCTCATCTCAAATTCACCTTGCATTAACTTGGCTTGTTCATCAAGCTTGTTCTGAAATACCAAAAAAAAATTCTGCAAAATCTTAACAAGATATCTTGCACAAGAGCATAGTAATATCGAATAATATAGACACTATAACAAGTAACACATACTATGCCTTAAAAAATCATTAAAACTTTAATGAAACATGTAAGTTCAAATATGCTTATAGGAAGCTATATAAGGTCTCTTTTGAATGTTTTATCAATACAAAATATAAATTGAATGTTTTATCAATACAAAATATAATCCTTTACAAGTCTCGGATAAAATAAGCCTTATCGAATAGTGCCTTTAAAAAATCAAAAAATCCTTTCAATGGCACTTATATGAGATTCTTTGAAATTGCTTGAAAAATGAGCACATAGGCATATGGCAAAAATATATCGAGTCTATGAGATGAATAACAAAGGTGAACGTACCTCGATAGTTTATGAAACTCTTGACACATTATGACGTAGATAGCCATTGGTGAAGATATATATATCCTACACAATTCTTAGAAAAAGTTCTTGCACAAGACATAGTGATACAAGTGTATGCTAAAACAAAGAGATGTCACAAGTATGCTTATGCTATATAAATCCAAAATAAAACACATAAGTCTTAGTAAATGCACAAGAGTTTAGAAAAACATTATACAAGGTCTCCTTATCAAAAGATTTAAAAAACAATATATTGAAGACCTTATCAAAAAAAAATTTTGAAAAATCATTTTGACAATTAATGCAAAAATACAATCATACATAATAACAAACAAAATATGCATATTTAAATGAGAAGATACGGTTTACCAATTACGCCATTTCCACGGGTTGTGTCTTTCCCATTGTTGACGATATCTTTCTCTTGAAAAATCATTTTGTTGATGATGACTTCTCCAATTGCTCCATTTCCAAGGTTTGTTACCTTCCCTTTGTTGATAATATTACCCTCTTGGAAATTCATTTTGGTGATGTCTTCTCCTTTGATCAAATGACACGGGCATTTGATGTCTTCTTGGCGGTATGAATTTTCTTTGATTGTTATTCCGCCGAGTACCTCATATGACATAGTTTTGTGGTACCCTCAAGTGTTTGGGTCCTTCGGGATTAGCTTTGAGACTTTTAGGTCTCCAACAATAATTAGAGCTATTTCTAGCCCGACAAGAATTTACCGTATGACCCTTTTTACCACAATAAAAGCAAGTAATAATTTTAGGAGCATAATAACCAACATGCTTAGAGACTTGATTCTTTTTCATATGATTAAAGATATTGGGCTTATGATCAAGTCCTAGTTTCAAATTATCACAACTATGAACTTTAACAATTTTGGTCATTTTATCGGTACTCAAGTTGAATTTTAATAAATCATTTTTCATGCAATTAATATCCTCAACAAGAGTACTATTTTCCTTTCCAAGGTTTCTAACCTTATCAAGTGTGGTAGTGTGAGCACATGAAAGTGATTCATAGGAAGTGAATAAGCTATCCTTATCAATTTTCAAAGCATTGAATTCATTTTTCAATTTTTTGTATTTAACAAGCAAGCTTTGAAATTCATTTTGAAGTTAATCGAAATCATTTTGCGAATCATCATAATCATTATGCATTTCATTACTAAAAGAAATAGACGAGTTTGGGCGTACCTCATTGTCTTTGTCGGTGCCCATTAAACATTGTTCGGCTTCTTCATTATCAGAAGTTGTAAGAAGCTCATCCCATGTTGTTGGATTTGATGTTGTATCCATTTGAGAGGTAGATGCTTTTGAGTTGCTCCTTTCTGTAGGTCCCAAGGGGTGTGAGTGTAAGGTTTAGAAGGGGGGGTTGAATAAACCTTACCTACTTTTCGATTTAGTCCTTTTTAAACTTGAGTTGATACTACACAGTTGTGTCCTTGGTGAATGACCAATTTAGTTAATCGTAGAGTTAGTCACTCAAATGACGGACTCGAGCTGTTGATAGAATAACTCAGCTGTTAAGACTGAATTAGCTCAACTGTGGTTTGTTTTCAGCGGAAGACTTAACACCCTTAATTATGGTTAAGCGGAGATTTAAAGCTTGATTTAGTACTTAGAAATTATCAAGTGGATAGCAAATTTATCAGCAAAGTTAAGCAAATAAGATGCAGAAATTTAAAATCTTTGAAATGTAAATGACACGATAAGTTTTTATAGAGGTTTGAAGATGGGGTAATTCTTCTACTCCTCTCTTCTCCAACTCCTGGAGGAATCCACTAGGTATTGATCCAGTATACAAAGTGGTAACAGTCCAGATACAAGTCTTGATCACACGGTGACTTGATCCTTTGGGACTCGATGCGAGACGCCTTGATCACTCGGTGGCTTCTCGTGCGACTCAGCCTTCTTCAGGCATTTGCCTTGCTACTACAGCCCACTTGCTCAAGCTCTTTGGATTTGATCACGAAGCCCTCCAAAAGCTCAAGACTTGGTTCGACCTTGAACCTTCCTACAATCCTTCGTGGAATGTAGACCCCCTTTTTTTTATAGTTTCCTCTTCAACTGATTGAAGCTATCTTTCCTTCACGCGGGTGAGTGTTGGATTGATTTTCTTCGTATTGTAGGCTTGAGGATTTAGCGTTTAATAACTTGTGAATATTTCAGGTTACAAAATGTTTCTTTCTTGCTTGTGTTCAATTCTTAGATGGTCAAGGTAACCTTCGTGACTCTTTCTCAGAGTTATTCCTCAGCCTTTTATAGTGATCTTTCAAAAATCCCGTTGAAGAGATAGACTTATTTTTGAAAGTCACTTGTGGTCGTTGGCTTGTCTTGTTGGGCGATCCTTGGAATTGCCACTTCCTCATATGAATTGTTCTTCACTTTTCGAGCATCGACACACGGTGTAGTGCTTCCCATTGGTTTATTTCCCTTGCACGCTTATGTGAATGAGCACTTCGAGAAAGGTAGCATGGAGATATTACTTGTTTAAGTAATTCTCTTGATTTCGGCAACGGATCTCTTTCGATTATCTCGACTTGACCGCATTTCCTTGCTTTCCCAGGTGACTTAGAGTCGCCTTCCAATCATTGGATGACTCTTCCGTCACTTCAACTTGAGACTTGGCTTATCTTGAGTTGACTTCGATCGATACTCCACTCACCGCATCTCACCGCTCCTTGATCGAGTTCCCGTCTTTCTTCTTTGCCATACTCATTGTCTTGCAATGAGTCTTCCTTCTAGTCTCGGTTGTCTTCTTGCATGTTTGGGCATAGCCGACTTAACTCGGCTTGACCCTATTTATTACAATGCGATTTTTACAACAAAAATGGGGTGCCAACTTCCTATTCTAAGTTTTACATGGCATTCATCAAAATCTAAACAATAAATTTCCCAACACTTTCATTTGCATATACTTCATAGATAGCTTCTAATTTTTCCCATGCTTCATGTGCCGATCGTATTCCTCAAATATGACCGTATTCCGAAAATGTAAGTGAACAATGAAGAATATTTAGAGCTTTACCATTTAAGGAGAAAATTTCCTTTTCTTCATCATTGAGCTCCTTGAGAACTTTGGAGGTGAGTGGTCCGTCTTTCACCGGGATGGATTCTCCATTTATGACCGTGTTCCAAATATCGAACCCGCAACTTTGTAAATAACATTCTATTCTTTCTTTCCAAAAATCATAATCTTCGGAGTCGAATAGTGGTGGCTTGTTGGTGGAGGTGCCAGTAAGGTAGACTTCATTCGTAGCCAATGATCGTTCCTCTTTACTCACGATGTGGAACGAGCTTGCCAAAGAGTTTGGCTTTGATACCACTTGTAAGTCCAAGTGGCTACGATAACCTAGAGGGGGTGAATAGATTATGCCCATTTTCGGATAAACCCTCTTTTTCGAATGTAATAAGCCAAGACAAGAATGGAAGTGCGGGAAGTAAACAACACACGTCGATTTATAGAGGTTCAACCCACCTAGGGCCTAATCCTCTACCACCCCAGTATCTCGGGATGGATTTCAAAAAGAAAAGATTTTATTAATTACCACAATTAATACAACATCACCTTACAACACCTCTTTGGAGATCACCACAATCTCCATTGAAGATTACCACAATCTTCAACCTTGAAGAACACCAAATTTTTCAACACCTCAAAGAGCACCAAACTCTTCAATAAGAAGATTACCACAATCTTCTTGCACCTAACACCTAGATCACCCAAGTGTGTTCTTACCACAAGAACACTCACAAGGATATCTTGTGTTGAATGATGACCACAAATTCAAGATTACAACTCGATAATGAATAATACAATTTTGAGTGCAAGTGTAATCAAGAAATAAGCCTAGACCTCAAGATGTGAAAGTGTAAGACCTTAGGCTATTACAACAAGAATATTGAAATTGAAGAACAAAAGTGTTTACTTGAATGTATCTTGTTGTGTTGTATTGTTCTCTCGTATAGTGTTGATTCAATTCTTCATCTATTTATATAGGATGTCTTGAACTTGATAGGCTCCTCCTAGGAGATTGAAATCTGTAAAAAATTGCAAGACAAATGAAGAATATAGTTGTTAGAGATCAACACCATAAAATGAGGAAAAGTTGACTGATGCACAATGGTTAGAATTTGTTGTCAAAAGGATAGGGCGACCGGTTGCGCACAAATACAGAAATAAAATTGAAACAACAAAAATACACATAGAGACCAGTCCAGGGGGGTTGGATCGGTCGACCTAGGGTCCGACCGGTCGCCCCCCATAGGGACCGGTCCTCCTAGAGGTTTTTCAAGAGAACAAATTCTTTGTTCTGTTCTTTCTTCTTTCAGGTACCAAATGACGACTAGTGCGATCGGTCGACCTCTAGGAAAAAACCAAATGTCTCATTTCTGTTTTGGAAATCATTTTCAGACACGGGTTTCCTTATATGGCGACCGATTAAACACGAGATATAAGTGTTGTCCAATTTTTGTCGAAAATAAACTTCAAGAAATACTCCGAAAAATTAGTAAAAACATTTTAAATCGATCGGGAGTATTTGGACAACATTTGGAAACATTATTCTGGTGTAAAAACACATTAACACAAAATCATCAAAAGTGTTGTCCAATTTTTGTCGAAAATAAACTTTAAGAAATACTCCGAAAAATTAGTAAAAACATTCTAAATCATTTAGGAGTATTTGGACAACATTTAAAAACATTGTTTTGGTGTAAAAACAAAATCATCAAAATCATGATAAAAACATTTATCTAACAAACTCCCCTTTTTGATGATTAAAACCAAAACAATTTAAGAGGTCAATTTTGAAAATAAAACAATTTTCCGATTAAAAATGAACTATCCGTTGAGAGCGACAACATTCCATGCATAATAATCTCAAGGATGGGAGTAGAGATTTTCAAAAACATTTGTGCCAAAGCTCCCCCTATCAACATGCACAACAAGAGTAATAAAGATGTAATCAACCAAAAGCTAAAAGCTCAGCTTTTACATATTGAGCTTAAGTATCAAGAGCTTATAAGCTTCCCCAGTTAACAAAACATCATTAGACATGTAAATAAGTCCATAATACAACAAATGGACTAAGTATGATCCACAACTTTGGCTTTTAATATCCACAGCTTATAGCTTCTTTCGCGAGCTTATTTTAGCTTTCTTTGAGCTAATGAGCTTATTTCCCGTTTCTCCCCCTTTGGAATTATCAAAAAGAATATTAGCACGATAAAAACATCATTTATCCATATCAAAGTGTGCAATTTAACCGATTTATCGAGCTATTGATCATCGCTTTTATTTGTAAGAAATAGAGCCCAAGTATATCTAGAAAAATCATCAACTATAACAAAAGTGTAATATTTTCCACTTAGACTTGCCGTACCAATATCCCCATACAAATCAAGATGAAGCATTTGTAGGGGTTTGGTAGTGGAAATTTTATTTTTGGGCTTAAAACTACTCTTAACTAATTTGTTCTTTTGACAAGTGTCACATAAGCCAAGATTTTCAAAATTCAATTTGGGTAGTCCTTTTACATGTTGGTTTTTGTAAATAGTATGCAAATTTTTGGATCCAACATGTCCAAGTCGCCTATGCCATAAACTAGTTAAATCATTATTGGCGACAAGACAAGAAACATTTTGACTAACCAAATCACTTGTACAAATTTTGTAAAGATTGCCTTTTCTAATTGCTTCACAAATAATTTTATCATCTTTGGAAATAAGGCATTTTTCTTTATTAAAAACAACATTATAATTTGAATCACAAAGTTGGCTAACACTTATCAAATTGAACTTAAGCCCTTCTACTAAAAGAACATTACTAAGAGAGAAAGAAGAGTTACCAATTTCTCCATTTCCAAGAATTCTTCCTTTGCCATTGCCAAACATGATCATACCCTCTTCTTGGAGCTTGATGTTGGTAAAAAGTTCTCTCTTTCCGGTCATATGGCGTGAACATCCGCTGTCCACGAGCCATTTTGAATCTTCCATTGTTTTTATAGCCCCTATAACCTACAAAGGAATTATTTTTAGGTACCCTATAATTTTGGGGTCCATGTGGGTTGGCCTTGAGACCTTTAGGTCTCCAATAATAGCTAAAATTATTCTTCAATTTACAATTACTAGCATAGTGTCCATTCTTACCATAATAAAAACAAGTAATAATACGAGGACTACTAGCACGTACAAAGGTTGGACCTTGGTCTTTTTTCTTAAAAGCATTTTGAAAAGGTTTGTAACCAAGTCCTAATTTAGAATGCTCACATCTTTGTGCATCTAAAATTTTTGTGACTTTATCCGTACTTAAATTGAATCGATGCACATCCTTTTTCAAATTTTCAATATCATTTGTGAGCGTTTGTTTTTGGGTTTCAAGAGTACGGACCATAGTAAGAGTAATAGCATGAGCCTTATCAAGAGAATCATAGGAAGTAAATAATTTATCTTTTTCTAGTTTAAGCTCTTTGTGCTCCTTTTTCAAATTCTTGTATTTAACAATCAAATTTTGAAACTCATTTTGCAATTCATCAAAATCACATTGTAATTCATCAACTAGGAAGAAGATGAAGCATTAGAGCGCACTCAAAGATTTTCATCGTCTATGGCCATAAGACCATGTTCGGATTCTCCTTCCTCGCTTCGGTTGTTTCAAGTAATTCATCCCAAGTTTTGACATCCACATTTAACGCCTTCTTTTTCGGAAAAGGCTTTTTCTTCTTTTGTTCCTCTTCCGCTAATTTTGGGCAATCACTATGTAGTGTCTTGATTTTCCGAGATTTGAAACAAGAATTGTCTCTAAAGGCTTTCTTGCTTTATTTTTGTTTACAAATTTTGCAAATTTTCTAACAAGAGCCTATGTTTCTTCATCATCCTCATCACTAGCATAATAACCATTATTAGAAGAAGATGCTAAGCCTTTAATAATATTTTGCGTGCGGTTTAGAGATGGATGGTTGAGAATTTTTTCTCTCCTTGAGATATACTTCATAAATGTGGAGGTTCCCAATGAGCTCATCAAACTTGAGTGTCTCAAGATTTTGAGCTTCCGTGATTGCCGTCACTTTTTCGGACCATGAGCCGGGAAGGACGTTCAATACCTTGGTCACCTTGTCTTCTTCGGAGATGACCTTTCCAAGAGACACAAGAGGATTGACAATGTTGTCAAGCCTTTCCACCATTTTTGATATGCTTTCACCATCATGCATATTGAAATTTTCAAAGTCTTTCACAAGCATTGTTTTTCTTGCTTGCTTCACTTTCTTTGTGCCCTCATAGATGGTTTCTAATTTTTCTCAAACTTCATGTGCCGACCGTATGCCTCTTATGCGATTATATTCGGTGGCGGTAAGAGAGCAATGTAAAATGTTTAAGGCCTTACCGTTTAGAGAGAAAGCCTTCTTGTCATTTTCATCGTACTCCTTGGAGCAACTCCTTCAATGACCACATTCCAAATATCAAATCCGCACCCTTGTAGAAAGCACTCCATGCGGTCTTTCCAAAATGCGTAGTTGTTGGCGTCGAATAGTGGTGGCTTGTTGGTGGAGGCGTCGGTGGTGAGATAAGCTTCATTCGTAGCCATGGATCTTTCCTCTTTACTCGGAACGAGCTAGCCAAATAGTTTGGCTCTGATACCACTTGTTAGTCCAAGTGGCTACGATAATCTAGAGGGGGGTGAATAGATTATGCCGATTTTTCGCAAATCGCCCTCTTTTTCGAATGAACAAATAAATGACAAGAATGTAAGTGCGGAAATTAAACAACACTCATCGATTTAAAGAGGTTCAACCCACCTAGGGCCTAATCCTCTACCACCCCAGTATCTCCGGGATGGATTTCAAAAAGAAAAAAGGATTTTATTAATTTCCAAAATTAATACAACACCTTGAGGATTACCACAATCCTCTTACAACACCTTCAAGAAGATTACCACAATCTTCCTTCACCACCTTTGAAGAGTACCACACTCTCCAAACACCTATCACCTAGATCACCCAAGTGTATTCTTACCACAAGAATACTCACAAGGATGTCTTGTGTTGAATGATGGACAAAATTCAAGATTACAACTCTATGAAACCAATACAAAGATTGAATGCAAGTGTAATCAAGAATCAAAAAGCCTAGACATCAAAGATGTGCAAGTGAAAGTACTTAGGCTATTACAACAAGAATGTAAAAATGAAAGCTTGAACAATTTGCAGATTTCTTGTTGTGTATTTTGCTTGTATGTGTTGTATCTTGTGTCTTCAATTCATCCTCTATTTATAGGAGAGTCTTCACCAACATAGGCTCATTCTTCTTCACTTTTGTCTACAAAAAGAGGATCACAAGATGTAGAAATATTGTACAAAAATGAAAAGTAAATCTTGTTGATAAGGATTGCAACAGTTGGAATTTTTGTCAGTAAAAAATAACATAGGCTTACAGGTTGGTTCTGTAATAAGATTTTGAACGTTTTGAAAAAATAGTGCGATCCAAGTCTGTGGAGGTCGGGGAGGTCGACCGGCCGATCGGGGTGCGACCGATCGCCCCTCCGACCGGTCCCCTCTCTATTTTTTTGATTCAAGATGCTCGCTTTCAATATTTGAGTTCTTCGTACACGGTCGACGTTATGATGGGCATCGGTCGACTTCCAATTTTAAATGTTGTCCGATTTTTATCAAAAATAAACTTCAAGAAATACTCCAAAAAATTAGTAAAAACATTTTAAATCACTTGGGAGTATTTTGACAACATTTATAAACATTGTTTTGGTGCAAAAACCAATTTAAACAAAACCATCAAAAGTGTTGTCCATTTTTATCGAAAAATAAATTCTAAGAAATACTCCAAAAATTAGCAAAAATATTTTAAATCATTTAGGAGTATTTGGACAACATTTATTAACATTGTTTTGGTATAAAAACTCATTTAAACATAATCATCAAAATTTTGATAAAAACATTTATCTAACAAACTCCCCCTTTTTGATGATTACAAACCAAAACAATTTTAGGAAGTTGATTTTAAAACGAAACAAATTTTCCGGTCTAAAACATCAATCCATTTTAAGCAAGATTCATCATAAGTACAAACTCATAAGGATAGGAGCAAGGATTTTTCAAAATCATTTTTTGCACAAGCTCCCCCTATCAACAAGCATATCAAGAGTAAGTATAGAAGCAACAACTAAAAGCTTAAAGCTTAGCTTTTACAACTTGAGCTTGAATATCATGAGCTTATAAGCTCCCCTGTCACAAAAGCATCATTATTCAAGTATAAAAGTCCATAATACATCACATGGACTAAGTATTATCCAACGCTTTTGGCTTTTAAGAGCTTTAGCTTATAGCTTTTCTTGCGAGCGTATTTACGCTTCTTTGAGCTTATGAGCGTTTTTCTTGTTTCTCCCCCTTTGGAATCATCAAAAATAATGTTAGCACGATAAAAACATCATTCAATTAAATCAAAGTGCACAATTTTATAGATTTATCGAGCATATTGAACATATAAGCTTAAATTCCAAATAAAAGGGAAAAAATTGCTCATTTGATTTGTAAAAGCTCATTTGATTGATAAAACATGATCTCTATAAACTTATAAGACTTTTCAAATCAAGAGAATCATGTAGGTGATGAATTTTTCATTGAAACATTTTGTCGAACACTTGGCATGCGCCGAATAAAACAAGAGAAATATAACGCCTTTGTGATTCGTTTAAGGCAAAAAATTTCATCACCAATTTCAATACAATAATATTCTTTCATAATCACTCATCATAAACAACATATTAATACAAGAATTTCAACAAGATATCAAAATACAAGCACATTCTCAAGGGTTCAACCCAATTGAGATTAAAAGGAGAAATTCTTACCATTTAATCGGTAAAGATGAACAATGATGATGATAATCGAGCCTCATGAAGTCCAAAATATAAAATGTATGCAATAAAACAAATTTGAAGTGAAATTTGTGTGAAAAATGCGTTGGGGATGAAGAATGAACACAAAAGACCAAAAATGATGAAACTGAGAACATAAACGTTTTTATCCAATTTTTGGTTAAGCGTCGACGGTTGGGTGTGTGGGCGACGGCCGACATCATGGGCGGACCGGTCGGCCTTCCCCCCTAACAAATGGTTCTTTTCTTTTTCCAAAATCCGAATTTTCAACCAAAAATTCGATTTTTCTCCCCTAAGTTTTAAAAACGTGCAAAATGCAAACGTAAACCTCATTCAATATGCATTATGCCTAACCGAGTTCGTATAGATGCAAAAGTCTCGAAAGATAGTGGTTTTGTAAAAATGTCCGCTAATTGATCTTGAGATGGTACAAAAGATATCTCAATTTTACGTTTTGAAACACAATCCCTTAGAAAATGATGTCGAATCTCAATATGTTTAGTACGGTTATGATGAACCGGGTTTTGAGAAATATTTATAGCGGATATATTATCACAAAAGATGGGAACATTTTCAAAAGAACATTTATAATCCGCTAAAGTTTGTTTCATCCAAAGAAGTTGAGTACAACAAAATGCCGAGTAAATATATTCGACTTCGGCCGTTGAAAGTGAAACACAATTTTGCTTCTTTGAAAACCAAGAAACTAGGCAATCGCTTAAAAATTGACATGATCCGAATACTTTTCCGATCATCAATATTTCCCGCATAATCCGAATCACTATAACCTTTAAGAGAAAAATTTTCATTCTTTGGATAGAATAAACCATATTGAATAGTGCCTTTCAAATATCTAAAAATTCTTTTAACTAAGACTCATATGAGATTCTTTGGGATTGCTTTGAAAACGAGCACATAGGCATACGGCATGAAGAATGTCCGGTCTACTAGCGGTTAAATAAAGTAAACTACTAATCATACCTCGATATTTGGATTCATCAACCGACTTGCCTTTTTCATCTTTGTCAATCTTGGACGTTTGTTGCCATTGGGGTAGAGACGGTTCTTCCTTCTTCAATGCCAAATTTCTTCAAAAGCTCCTTTGTATATTTTGATTGAGAAATATAAATTCCTTCTTGGCATTGCTTAATTTGAAGTCCAAGGAAGAAGTTGAGCTCCTCCATCATACTCATTTCAATTTCACCTTGCATTAACTTAGAAAATTTCTTTCACAAGGATTCATTAGTAGCACCAAAAATAATATCATCAACATACATTTGCACTAATAAGCAATCTTGCCCTTTTTCAAAAACAAAGAGAGTAGTATCAACTTTACCTCTTGTAAAACCATTTTGCAAAAGAAAAGAGCTAAGTCTATCATACCATGCACGGGGTGCTTGTTTCAAACCATACAAGGCCTTTTTAAGTCTATAAACATCATTAGGCCTAGAAAAAATTTCAAACCCCGAAGGTTGTTTTACATAGACTTCTTCTTGAATAATACCATTTAAAAATGCGGATTTTACATCCATTTGGTAAAGCTTGAAATTTTTAAAACAAGAATAGGCAAGTAAAATATGAATAGCTTCTAAACGTGCTACGGTGCAAATGTTTCATCATAATCAATACCTTCTTCTTGACAATAACCTTGAGCTACTAACCTTGCTTAGTTTTGAACAATATTGCCTTGGTCATCGAGCTTGTTCAAATACCCATTTTGTACCAATAATGGTTTGAGATGGAGGACAAGGTACTAATTCCCATACATCATTCCTTTCAAATTGATTCAACTCCTCTTGCATTTCTAAAACCAATCCTCATCTTCAATGGCTTCCTTAGCATTTTTAGGCTCTTTTTGAGATATAAGAGCTTTCGGCAAATTTTCCTCGAGTCATTACTTTATCAAGGGGATCACCAATAATAAGATCTTTTGGGTGATCTCCTTAAATTTCAATGCTACGGGAAGATTCAAGTATCACCTTTATCTTCTTGAGGAACATTTGAGCTTGAAGGTTGATCATTTTGAGTATCATCTTGAACAATGGGTTCAACAATATCCTCTTCATCACTTTCATCATGGGTATCCTTTCAACACCAAGCTTCATTGAATTTGACATGGATGGATTATTCAACAACCCTACTAGTCTTATTGTAAACCCGATATGTTTTGCTCTTGGTTGAATACCCCATAAATATTCCTTCATCGGCCTTAGGATCAAGTTTGTCTAATTGATCCTTAGTATTCAAAATAAAACATTTACATCCAAATATTTTGAAATAACTAATATTTGGGGTTCTTCATTTCCAAAGCTCATATGGAGTTTTATTCATTTTAGGACGAATATAAACTCGATTAATGACATAGCAAGCGGTACTTACGGCTTCGGCCCAAAAATATTTTGGAAGTGAAAATCCATTGAACATGGACCGACTCATTTCTTGAAGTGTCCGATTCTTCCTTTCGGCTACTCCATTTTTTTGAGGTGTTCTTGGAGCCGAAAAATTATGACTATATCCCATGGTTTCACAAAAGACTCTAAATTCGCCGTCAAATTCTCCACCTCTATCACTTCGAATAGACTTAATAGTATCTTCCTTTTCATTTTCAATAAGTCTACGCAACTTAACAAACTCATTAACGGCATCGCTTTTATTTGTAAGAAATAGAGCCCAAGTATATCTAGAAAAATCATCAACTATAACAAAAGTGTAATGTTTTCCACTTAGAATTGCCGTACCAATATCCCCATACAAATCAAGATGAAGCATTTGTAGGGGTTTGGTAGTGGAAATTTCATTTTTGGGCTTAAAACTACTCTTAACTAATTTGTGTTTAGGGCTATCATGATAACTTTGTGTAGGTTGGCCATCTAAAATCCCACTAATAAAAATGGGTTCCTTTCAACACCCGAAGCTTCATTGAATTTGACATGGATGGATTCTTCAACAACCCTACTAGTCTTATTGTAAACCCGATATGTTTTGCTCTTGGTTGAATACCCCATAAATATTCCTTCATCGGCCTTAGGATCAAGTTTGTCTAATTGATCCTTAGTATTCAAAATAAAACATTTACATCCAAATATTTTGAAATAACTAATATTTGGGGTTCTTCCTTTCCAAAGCTCATATGGAGTTTTATTCATTTTAGGACGAATATAAACTCGATTAATGACATAGCAAGCTTTTTACGCTCCGCCCAAAAATATTTTGGAAGTGAAAATTCATTGAACATGGACCGACTCATTTCTTGAAGTGTCCGATTCTTCCTTTTTCGGCTACTCCATTTTTTGAGGTGTTCTTGGAGCCAAAATATTATGACTATATCCTTGGTTTCACAAAAGACTCTAAATTCGCCGTCAAATTCTCCACCTCGATCACTTGAATAGACTTAATAGTATCTTCCTTTTCATTTTCAATAAGTCTACGCAACTTAACAAACTCATTAACTAAGCATCGCTTTTATTTGTAAGAAATAGAGCCCAAGTATATCTAGAAAAATCATCAACTATAATAAAAGTGTAATGTTTTCCACTTAGACTTGCCGACATCAATATCCCCATACAAATCAAGATGAAGCATTTGTAGGGGTTTGGTAGTAGAAATTTCATTTTTGGCTTAAAACTACTCTTAACTAATTTGTTCTTTTTTTGACAAGTGTCACATAAGCCAAGATTTTCAAAATTCAATTTGGGTAGTCCTTTACATGTTGATTTTTGTAAATAGTATGCAAATTTTTGTATCCAACATGTCCAAGTCGCCTATGCCATAAACTAGTTAAATCATTATTGGCGACAAGACAAGAAACATTTTGACTAACCAAATCACTTGTACAAATTTTGTAAAGATTGCCTTTTCTAATTGCTTCACAAATAATTTTATCATATTTGGAAATAAGGCATTTTTCTTTATTAAAAACAACATTATAATTTGAATCACAAAGTTGGCTAACACTTATCAAATTGAACTTAACCCCTTCTACTAAAAGAACATTACTAAGAGAGAAACAAGAGTTACCAATTTCTCCATTTCCAAGAATTCTTCCTTTGCCATTGCCGAACATGACCATACCCTCTTCTTGGAGCTTGATGTTGGTAAAAAGTTCTCTCTTTCCAGTCATATGGCGTGAACATCCGTTGTCCACGAGCCATTTTGAATCTTCCATTATTTTTATAGCCCCTATAACCTACAAATGAATTATTTTTAGGTACCCTATAATTTTGGGGTCCATGTGGGTTGGCCTTGAGACCTTTAGGTCTCCAATAATAGCTAAAATTATTCTTCAATTTACAATTACTAGCATAGTGTCCATTCTTACCACAATAAAAACAAGTAAGAATACGAGGACTACTAGCACGTACAAAGGTTGGACCTTGGTCTTTTTTCTTAAAAGCATTTTGAAAAGGTTTGTAACCAAGTCCTAATTTAGAATGCTCACATCTTTGTGCATCTAAAATTTTTGTGACTTTATCCCTACTTAAATTGAATCGATGCACATCCTTTTTCAAATTTTCAATATCATTTGTGAGCGTTTGTTTTTGGGTTTCAAGAGTACGGACCATAGTAAGAGTAATAGCATGAGCCTTATCAAGAGAATCATAGGAAGTAAATAATTTATCTTTTTCTAGTTTAAGCTCTTTGTGCTCCTTTTTCAAATTCTTGTATTTAACAATCAAATTTTGAAACTCATTTTGCAATTCATCAAAATCACATTGTAATTCATCAACTAGGAAGAAGATGAAGCATTAGAGCGCACTCGGTATTTTCATCGCCTATGGCCATAAGACCATGTTCGGATTCTCCTTCCTCGTCGGTTGTTTCAAGTAATTCATCCCAAGTTTTGACGTCCGCATTTAACGCCTTCTTTTTCGGAAAAGGCTTTTTCTTCTTTTGTTCCTCTTCCGCTAATTTTGGGCAATCGGCTATGTAGTGCCCGGATTTTTCGCATTTGAAACAAGAATTGTCTCTAGGCTTTCTTGCTTTATTTTTGTTTACAAATTTTGCAAATTTTCTAACAAGAGCCTATGTTTCTTCATCATCCTCATCACTAGCATAATAACCATTATTAGAAGAAGATGCTAAGCCTTTAATAATATTTTGCGTACCCGGTTTAGAGATGGATGGTTGAGAATTTTTTCTCTCCTTGAGATATACTTCATAAATGAGGAGGTTCCCAATGAGCTCATCAAACTTGAGTGTCTCAAGATTTTGAGCTTCCGTGATTGCCGTCACTTTTTCGGACCATGAGCCGGGAAGGGCGTTCAATACCTTGGTCACCTTGTCTTCTTCGGAGATGACCTTTCCAAGAGCCACAAGAGGATTGACAATGTTGTCAAGCCTTTCCACCATTTTTGATATGCTTTCACCATCATGCATATTGAAATTTTCAAAGTCTTTCACAAGCATTGTTTTTTCTTGCTTGCTTCACTTTCTTTGTGCCCTCATAGATGGTTTCTAATTTTTCCCAAACTTCATGTGCCGACCGTATGCCTCTTATGCGATTATATTCGGTGGCGGTAAGAGAGCAATGTAAAATGTTTAAGGCCTTACCGTTTAGAGAGAAAACCTTCTTGTCATTTTCATCGCTCCTTGAACGGCTTGGGAGTCGTGGGTACCATCCTCCAATTTTGTTGTTGGTTGAGCAACTCCTTCAATGACCACATTCCAAATATCAAACCGCACCAGAGAAAGCACTCCATGCGGTCTTTCCAAAATGCGTAGTTGTTGGCGTCGAATAGTGGTGGCTTGTTGGTGGAGGCGTCGGTGGTGAGATAAGCTTCATTCGTAGCCATGGATCTTTCCTCTTTACTTGGAACGAGCTAGCCAAAGAGTTTGGCTCGATACCACTTGTTAGTCCAAGTGGCTACGATAATCTGAGGGGGTGAATAGATTATGCCGATTTTTCGCAAATCGCCCTCTTTTTCGAATGAACAAATAAATGACAAGAATGTAAGTGCGAAAATTAAACAACACTCGTCGATTTAAAGAGGTTCAACCCACCTAGGGCCTAATCCTCTACCACCCCAGTATCTCCGGGATGGATTTCAAAAAGAAAAAAGGATTTTATTAATTTCCAAAATTAATACAACACCTTGAGGATTACCACAATCCTCTTACAACACCTTCAAGAAGATTACCACAATCTTCCTTCACCACCTTTGAAGAGTACCACACTCTCCAAACACCTATCACCTAGATCACCCAAGTGTATTCTTACCACGAGAATACTCACAAGGATGTCTTGTGTTGAATGATGGACAAAATTCAAGATTACAACTCTATGAAACCAATACAAAGATTCAATGCAAGTGTAATCAAGAATCAAAAAGCCTAGACCTCAAAGATGTGCAAGTGAAAGTACTTAGGCTATTACAACAAGAATGTAAAAATGAAAGCTTGAACAATTTGCAGATTTCTTGTTGTGTATTTTGCTTGTATGTATTGTATCTTGTGTCTTCAATTCATCCTCTATTTATTGGAGAGTCTTCACCAACATAGGCTCCCAACATAGGCTCCTTCTTCTTCACTTTTGTCTACAAAAAGAGGATCACAAGATGTAGAAATATTGTACAAAAATGAAAAGTAAATCTTGCCGATAAGGATTGCAACGGTTGGAATTTTTGTTGTCAAAAATAACATAGCAGGTTGCCCTGTAATAAGATTCGAACATTTTGAAAAAATAGTGCGATCCAGGTGCAGTCGAAGGGGGTCGCCATGGCCGATAGGGGTGCGGCCGTCAGGGTGCGGACCGGTCGGCCCCTCGCCTGGACGGTCCCCTCTATTTTTTTGATTCAATACGTTCTGTTTCAATATTTGAGTTCTTCAGGTACCGATCGACGTTATGGGCGACCGGTCGTCACCACCGACTTCCCACCATTCTCATTAGTCTCATCCAAATGTGCAATATCGGGGGAGCTAGGGGGATCCAGAGACAAAGAAGTGGGCGTAATGGGCGAACTAATTGGTGAATCAGTTGATGGAGAAGAAATAAGTGAAATGTCATTTGATTCCATTCCTTCTGTTATATGCCTACACCAAAAAAATTTATAATAAGTCAAACAAAAATTGATTTAACACATTAATGAAATTCATCTCATATGAACTTATCCTGATCTAAAAAATAGAACACAAAGCTTGAACCAAATGGTATATCTAAACAGTCAAAAAAAATTGATTTAACACATTAATGAGACTTGCCACTTATCACACTTTATCTTTCACACTTTTTCCCCTCATCTACTTGATTTTGAAAAGTAAATATATATTAATAAGTCAGTTTCCATCTACCTAATCGAATTAATAATAGTAACACTTTCTTACTAAAATTAGCATCAATCCAACGGGATTTTACTGTGGATGGCAAATTCTTTTTTCAATGCCTTTTAATGGTTGTGCATGGCTTAATAAACTATATGCTTCTTGACCAACATGAAACAATGAGAAAACATTTCAGCAAAAGATAAGAAAAAACATTTATTGGGCTTGAAATGTCTAGGATATAATTGAGAAATATGTAAGCATTTTACTGTGTAAAGTGTCTTGTATAATCCATTAGAAGCAATGAATTTTTTCAATCAAGATTTACAATTCACCTTCACACTCACCAAGTACATGATTTTTCATATTTTAAGCGTAGATAACAAATAATACTCAAAATGACCTTAAAATGTGCTACCGTCCTCCCGATCTTATCCCAAAATTTTACGTGCAACTGAGAGATAAATGTGTGCAATGGGAAGGAATCATTAGGTTAAAATTGAAAATAAAAAATATGAAAAATGGTTGAATAGGAAAACAACAAAGAAATGAACCCCAACTTGAGAAAGAACCAGCTTGACCCAAATGCAAATCGTCCAATGAATGTTAAAATCGCACCCATGGAGATTTCATCAATGGATAATGTAGGTGAGAGCCAGAGCAACCAGCATTAATACATATGCTATTCCTTGATCATTTGCTACCCCATCGCTTGAAGGGGCAGGGGCTGGCTCAGGGACTTGGGCATTAATGGAAGGAATAAGCAAAGATGAAAGAAGAGCAAAAATTGCCACCAAAATGTACAATCTCAACATCTCCATTTTCTTCCCTTTCAAACAAAATATGCTCTCTATGTGTGTGTGGGTGTGTTTTTGCAGTGTGGAACATTCAGTATTAATGGAGGCAGAGAACAAATTGAATTTTTTCAATCAAGTTAAGTATAAACCCAACTAGCTTACATGTAGATTTGATATAGATGGATATGGGGAGCAGCGACCGGAAAAAGAGGTATCAACGATGGTGGGAAGTGGCGATCGAAAAAAAGAAGGTGGGCGGTGACAGGATGGGCAGCGGCGATCGGAGGAAAAAAGGAGATGGGCAGCGCTGATGAAGGAAAAATAAAAGCTTTCTCAACCCTAGTTGTTGAATATGGTGAATGGTGATAATGAGACAAACTTCTCCACCTTGTAAAGTGTAAAGTAATTTCTATAATTAACAATAATAATTGTTATTAGAAATATAGGAATAAAAAATAAATATAAAAAAAAATACACGGGGCGGGGCGGAACTAATACCCATGCCCCGCCCCGCCCCACCCCGCCCCACACATGGGGCAGGACTGCCCTGACTCGTTCTCTTCACGGGGCGGGTCCGACCTACCCCAAACGGGGCGGGGTAGGTCGGGTACCCGTGGGTAGGGGCGGAATTGCCGTTCCTAAATAGACACAAGCAATTATATTGGTTTGAGGATGTGGTAATTCCTCTAATCCACTCTTCTCCTCCCTAGAGGAATCCACTAATGTAACTTGACTTGGTTACAAATGGTAACAGTCCGAGTCAGCTTTGATCACACAACTAGCTGCTCCTGGGACTCAACTTCTTCACATGACGACTGCCCTGCTACTTCAGCTTCCTTCAAATCTTTGGACTTGATCACTTAGCCCTCCAACAGGTTCAAAGTTCTGGTTTGATCTGGAACATTACTACACCTCCTTTAACATTGGAGAGTAGATCCCTTATTCTTGAAACAAGTTTTTCCTCTTCAACAGATGAAGTCGTCTTTCCTTCATTGAGTGTGTTGGATCGATTTTCTTCGAGATTTGGCTTGAGGATATTCTTTAAATACTTGAGAGATATTTCTTTGCAGGTTATTTGCTTGAATGTTTGCGTGATCGTAATCTTGGTCGTTTTGGGTAACCTTCTCTCAATTGAATCCTCAGCCTTTTATAGTGCATGTTTGAAAATATGGCCGCTAAAGAGATAGACATATTATTCAAAGTACACTTCGTAGGTTGTTGGCTTGTATTATCTTGCAGCATTGATGGAGACTATACCTTGAATTTAATGCTCTGCAGTATTTCCTTAAAATCTGTAGGATTTCAGGCATCCCATTGGCTCCTAGCTTTTTGCACTCTTTCAGCAAACAACTTTATTGTAGGCAGTCTGACACATACCTATTTCTAGCAAAACATTGACTTTTCTTGACAATGGATCTCTTTTAGCTTTCTTTGATCTTTTTTGTTGCAGCTTTCGTTGGAAATAGGCATGTGACAGAAAAGCAGTAAATTCCAATGATTTGGGAAAGACTTTGCTGTCAGTCAGCTGACTGAGACAACTTTTCTGTCACTTGACTGATCTTTCACTTTCTCTTCGATCTTCAGTTGAGTCCTGCAATTCTTCAACTTGGCTACTTCCACTCAACTTATATGGCCCTATCTATTACAAATTTATTTACAGTTGATTTGGGGTGCCAAATTCCTAATCTAAGTTTTGTATGGTATCATCAAAATCTATATATACAATTTTCCCAACAAACTTGATGTCGAGCGGGAGGTTGGGGATGAAGCATCATCTCTTAAGTCTCCACCATCTTCGAGATGAGTTAAATTTCCATTAGCTCGCACTGGAGTCTTCTCAAAGGATGCACTCAGTTTTCTTGGACATACTAGTGATACCAACACTTTTACTTATGTCACTTAAAGAGTTTGAAGAAGCAACTTTCGTTGATGTGGTTTTGCGAGTAGCCATCGGGATACTTCAAGATTTATTGAGGAAAAGAGATGAGAGGTAGAGATTGTCCCACTAGGCGTGCTAAAAATTTGTAACACAAATTTTTATTGTCTGCGAATAAACAAACAAGAAAAAGTGAATAAATTAAATATATATGAATCAAAATAAAACAAATAGGTTGCAATCTCTATTTCTCCTTTGATTCTTTTCTTCAAGAACAAAATATCCGTAATTTGAGAATTTGGAGTTGAACTCTTCAATTTGATCTTCTCCAACCTTGAACGTGAATTTCAATAACGTTATTCGAGGGCCTAAAAGCTTAATCTCGAATCAAACATGGAATATTCAATATATTTGACTTTTAAACTTGAGACCTTCTTGGTGGGTTTGACACTTCGATCTTCCTCCAAGATGGATTTGACTTCAATAACGTTAACTCAAGGGCTTGAAAGCTTATTCCCGAATCAAACGCCGTGATTTGAGTGGACTCGCGATGAACGCCTTGAACACCGTGGATCTCCTTGAATTTGTTTTCTTGACTTGAGAGAATTTCCTCCACCGCCTTCTTGCTTGGATTTCTTCACTTCAATTGTCATTTAATTCCTTGAGAATGACCCCTATTTATACTTGTAGTAGATGGGTCTTTGGATAACTCATATGGTGAAGACTTCGATTTGATTGGTCCTTCAAGATTTAATATTATCTCTTTAATCACAAATTGTGATAATTATCAAAAGAAATAATAATATATCAAGATAAATCTTGATTTATAAGAATTTGACATTTGGCAATCTTTAATTAAACAATACAATATATATTAAAATATAAATAAATTAACTATTTAAATTAGGAATTAAATTTAATTAAATTCTCAAATATAAATATAAAATATAAAATTGATACTTCATATAGAGTTTCACATGTGTCACCATTTAATTGGTGCAAATTTAATTTGTCTACAGTCTCATATAACACAACCACATATTACATATTTAAATTAAAGTATTAAAAGTGGACCACACCATTATCAATTTTTCAAACTATTATACATATAAAATATCATTTAAAGTTACTCAACCAAACATAATATTATTTTCAAAACCTACACAAAACTCATTCTCACTCTTTCATCAAAACATAATTCCATTTTTTACACGAAAATCAATAGATAATTTAGATTGACATGCCATCCGTGGGACGGTGCCTGGCCAAATGAGGTTGACATGGTCTCCTGACAGATAGTGCAACGCAGTTGACCTCGCTTCCTTGGTAGCCCCCGAACAATGGATCAACCAGATTAACAATTGAGATTGACCTGCCATTCGTGGACAAGTCGACTAGTGAGGTTGATCTGGTCTCCTTGGACCAACGCGGTTGAGCACTTGAGCTTGTTTCCTTGGTAGACCCTGAACAGTGGATTGGCCAGGTTGCAATTGAAGTCGTCTAATGAAATTGACATGGTCTCCTCGAATAGGTCATCCAACGCGACTAAGCTAGCTTCTTTGGCCCCAAATCTTCTTTTTTTTTATTTAAGCGAAATTCAACTCAACTTTGATTTCTTTAGAGAGTTCGACACATTTGAATATGTTTTCTCTATTTAGACGGAATGGTGTTTAGACATTCTTGCGAAATTGGAGTAGCTGATAATTGTATCTATTATTGTGGCTGATGAATGACAAACTCTTCTTCTTGTGCTAATTTGTTAACGTCGAAATCCGAAGACTCTACGTGTCAAACTGAAAGTGGACTTGTGGGTTAATGGTTTTCTTAAGTATGAATCATATGAGATAAAGTAGTAAAATACGGAGATTTGCCGACCTGGAGTAGGTCGGACTTAATGTTTTTTCTATTTATCTCAGAGGCTTAAAGCAATAAATGCTGTTAGAAATCCCTCATGCTTGCATTGCTGAATAAGGGTATTTATAGTGGGAGAATCTCATTTATCCTAAGTGTATAGGGTGTAAGTAAACCTTAAATGTAATCATATGTCTGCAAAGTAGGTCGACTAATATCCTTGAATTAAGGAATCAAAGTGTCAGGTCGTGAAATGACTTTGATTTATATGGCAAGTCATATCTCCAGTCTGACACTTATAGGCCCTGAGTTTATCTTCTGATAGAAATTACATTAATCTTGGTTGAGTTTAGGGCTATCACGATAACTTTGTGTAGGTTGGCCATCTAAAATCCCACTAATAAAAGTTCATCAGCTTGGGTTGTACCTCCAAGGTTGGCCATTATCGGTTGAGGTCTTAGACGTGCACCATCCATTGCTCATTTCATAAATCACACCTGGCTTCTTTGGACCTGAAATCTATTTTAAGCAAATTCTTATCAATTCAAATTTGTACTATGTGATGGTATGTCCTCGATCGGGTTGGGTAGGTCGGGGTCCTAGATCACCTCTCTCACGTCTCCCTCAAGCAGTCGGGAGGTCGTGAAGGTTGGGGACTAGAGTATCCTCCCCCACCTCTTTGTCAAGCAGTCGAGGAGGAGGTTGTGTAGGTTAGGACTGATTAGCCTCCGTCACGTCTCCATCAAGTTGGTCAAGGAGGTCATGTAGGTCGGGGACCTGGAGTAGCCTCCCCAACATATTCACCCATATATGCACACGTCAGGCCGGATACAACACTACTCATAAAAATAAAAATATGTTTGGTTGATGAATTTTCACAATTTTCAAATTATTCTTCCGTTTCCCTTTATTGTCATTCGATCACATCGACATTACCACATCATCATATCTCCCACCTTCTCAATTAGTACAACTCAATAATCTGGAAAATATACATTTAGAAACACCTCGAAACATATTTTTATTTTTGTCTCGTACTTACTTGCATAAAATTTGTCAATCATAAATTTGTATCTACCAAACATCATTTCATTTCTAAACCTATAAAAATTTTCATATGTCAATTTCAATCAAACATATTTTTAATTCTCTCACAAAAGACAATATAACTCAAAAATCTCAATGAAAACGTGACCATACAAGGGCCATGTTACTATCTTTTTAGAAGTACCACATATTTTTTATATTTGGTTTCATTTTAAGTGAGAGGGCTAGAGCTTTATTTTTGCTGTGCACAACTGATACAAAGCTGAATCCAAGTGTTTGTTAATGTTGGTTTTGAGGACATGTTTATTAGAATAAGTATATGTACAAAAGCCTTACATAAATCGAAATAACTAATATCATTCAACCAACTAATTCAATTTTGAGTAATAATTATGGTGGCCATTTTATGATAATAATAGAAATGACAAATTGCCCCTCATGGGTGAGGTGACCTAATAGAGTAGAGTGAGTTCTTCATGTAGGTCTCAAGTTTATCACGTAAAGTATGACATACATAGTTTGTCGAGTCGAATGGTAGTGATGGTGAGTTTTCCACAACTAACTAATGTTGAATATTGACAACATATAATTCCTCACTATTAGTAAAATAGAAATAATACAAAATAAAGAACTTCTTGTAAATTCAACTTATTGGGTTGCTATAACATGGACAACAAATATCTTATGAAATGGATTTTTTAGATTGAGGACACGAGCAAGACTCTTGTACAAAAATTTATTTTGATGAGATAAGACATAAATATGCAATTACTTTGCTTACTCGATTTGGACCAAATTTATGCCTTTTTCATCAAAAGGGTTTGTTAGGGATGTATTCTTTGACAAAAAATATATTAAATGACCTGAACTTAAATATTAAAAGTAAGTTGCGGTCTTTTTTTCTTTTGCAGACGATTCAGATGAACAAGTTTTCGATCCGACATGAATAACAAATCAAATTGTGGTTTTCAACATATTGCAAATCTGAAATTTTATGTATTCTAGACATTATAAATTTTCCAAGGTTGCAAGCTTTCGATTTTTGTTATTAACCTAGATGCTATGTATTTTTTTTTTCTTTTTCTGTCTTGTATTGCTAGTTTGAATTAAACAGAAATTATTATTCTTGTAAAAAAATTGTATATTAATATTCATACAGATTTTTTACTAATGAATAATGAAAACAAAATTATATTCATATCTCCTATCATGTAAGATTGTAAATTAGAATTCAATTATATCTGAAGCAATTTTTCAAAAAAGAGTTGGATTGCTTTCAGATTTCCACTGGGATTAAAAGTTTAAAACGGGTACAACTAATTGAGTAATTCGGATAATGGGCCGGTTTACGGGTCTTAATGAGGAATTAGCACATCTTCTAAAGTGCGCACCAATGGCAATAACTTTACCCTTTGCTCCAATTATATACATACACGTTCTTGGATATTTTGTCAGAATTATTTCAAGGAAGTCTTCGCGAGAGAGACAGAGAGAGGCGCGTGGGTATGGCGATATTGTACGCGCTGGTGGCGCGTGGTTCTGTTGTACTGGCGGAATTTAGCGCTACTTCAACCACGGCGAATGCGATCGCGCGACAAATTCTCGAGAAAATTCCCGGAGATAATGATACCAATGCTTCGTACTCGCAGGATCGGTATATTTTCCACGTCAAACGCACCGATGGACTCACCGTTCTTTGTATGGCCGACGACACCGCCGGAAGTACGCTCACTTCTCTCTCTCTATGTTTTTTGTGTTTTTCTTTGAATGCAGAATCTGTTTTTCAGTTTTCTTTTGGTAAAAGATTGTTGTATTTTCTCCTTCTGTTGGTAGTTGAATGCTATGAAGAACGTAATTTGCTGGAATTTAGATGAATTGCGATGTGTAGGTTTCGTAATTTTGATTTTTGATTTGCAATGAGTTTGGTTATAATGTTCTCTCTCTCTTTGTTTTGAAATTGGAGGAACGTAGACTTTAGAACATAATTCGTAGTTTAGCCTTTTGAATTTGCACTTTGACAGCTGGGTGAACCGGTGAACTGAAGATTATACAACCGTGGTATATGTTCTTTTCTGATTTTTTTTCCCTTTATATCTTTTATGGATCTGAGAAGGGGGCTTCTTTCTGGGGGGTTGTAGTTCATGTTTAATTTAATGCTTTCTGTTTGTGGTTGGTTTTGATTGATGTAATGCTCTTCTGTTATTGTAAAACTATTTGTGAAAGCTTTGGTACAATTTTACGATTCTTATAGGGTCATAGTGTTTTCTGATAATTCAATGCTTATTTTGATACTTTTGTGATTTTTGTTTGCTAACAAAATGGAAACCATATGTTAAACTTAAATTGCTTTTGTTCTATCTGCAGCATGTTATGAGTTTACCAAAAGTCCAGAGTTAGTTCATTTTGTTATTATGTCTTATTATTGTTTCGTCTTGTCGCCCTTGAGATCAAATGCTATGTTAAGCTCTGGAGTTTTTGTGAGGACAAAGAAAAGGAAAAGGAAAAGGAAAAGGAAGGGGAAAATATAAAAAAACTAGAGCATAAATTACCATCCTTAGAAAAAAAGATTTCCTTTGTGTTTTCCTCACTAAAAAATTACTTCTTGTTTTCCTCGCTAAATTCTTAGTGTTTGCACTAAGTGGAAGATGTTTATTAGGCTTCATAATTGGTTTTCGGTGGTTAATCCAAGGAAGTTGCATACACTATAACGTCTCAGCTTTTATCATATGCTAGCGTGAGGAGAACTTTTATCATTTTAGCAACTAAATAGTTGTGAGAACCCCTTTTGTATTACAAGTGATGTAAGGAACTTTAATTCAAGCAGCCATACTTTGACCTATGTGCATCTCACAATAACTTCAGCTTTGGTTGTTATCTGCTGTTGTGGCAGACATTTGCATGTATTGGAAAATAGTTTTATGTATGAGTATTGGCCTTTTGTCACAATCCATTGCATCTTCTACAAGTCAAATATCATGATAAAATTAACCATTGAGAATATTTGGTCGTAGATTGTGAAGGATGCTATAACTGATTTGAATGTGATACCATCATTTTTCAGCCTTCTCGTGGTGTTGTGCAATTACATGATATGCTCTTCCTTGCAGTGTCACGTGCTTGACCAGCCCTTTTTCTTGTACTTTGAAATCTATACAGGGAGAATTCCTTTTGCATTTCTTGAAGAAATTCATCAAAGATTTGTCAGGACCTATGGTCGAGCTGTATTGTCTGCACAAGCATATGGGATGAATGATGAATTTTCAAGGGTCCTCAGCCAGCAAATGGAGTATTACTCAAATGATCCAAATGCTGACCAGATAAATCGGCTTAGAGGTGAAATGAGCCAGGTGATTATTGACCTCAATAAAAGGATTGGTATTTTTTTTTCTGTTGTTGAATCCTCTTTTGCAATGTGGGTTTCAGAATGTCACCGTGTTTACAGTTTGATATAGTTTTTCCTACATGGGTATGTTGACTTTTTTGCTGGTGGTGAAATGCATTAGATCTTCATTTGTTTCATTTGCTGGTTAAAGGAGCTAATGAGATTTAGATTCTTTGTGCTGCACGTTTATATGCTAACAGTGGTTTGCAACATCCTAAATTTTGCTTTTAGTGAAATCACTGTGGTAATCTTTATAGTCACCTAGGTTTACTTTTGTGTGCTGCTATTTTGCTACTGGTAACTAATAAACATAAAAACTTGATGGGTGTTATTACAGGTACGAAATGTCATGATTGAGAATATCGATAAGGTTCTAGAGAGAGGCGATCGGTTAGAATTATTGGTTGATAAGACTGCCAATATGCAAGGGAACACTTTGCGCTTCAGGAAGCAAGCTCGGCGTTTTAGAAGCACTGTCTGGTGGAGAAATGTCAAGCTAACGTAAGTTAGTTGAACTTAACACCGTATGTTTTTTGAAATTATAGTGTACTCTGGTTTGAGAAAAAAAATCCTGTTCTATTTGAATCAGTTTATCACATTGACTGTCATTGTCACTGCCTATTCATGAAATAAGACCTTACATCTTAGAAGCTCCGAAAAAATATTATATGATGTAGGAACTTATAAGATAATTTTGAATAAGCTTTAGCCAAACTCCTTTCTAATATGGAATGTAAGTGAGCTTTGTTTTTTCTTTTTTCCTTTTTTTGAGGATATTTTCAAGGGATAATTATAAGAGACTCCCTAAGGTTTGGACTAATTACAAAAAATCCAGAGATGTTTCAAAATTACAAAAAGCCCTCTCAGGTTTGATTATGTCTTAAATTTAAGGAGGAATTGTAATATTTCTAGAAATATTAGGGGGGTTTTGAATTTTCTTTTGCTTACGAATAGAAAAAAATATAAGATGAATCAAACCTCAAGTGTTTTTTCTTTTTTTTTTGGCAGTTTTCAAAAAACTTCTGGGTCATGTTTTAATTAGCACGAACCTCAGGGATTTTTTTTTTTTTGTAATTATCCCTATTTCCAATAACGCACTTGAATTACATCTTTCCCTCTGGTAATTATAATATTTCTCTGGTTGAAAACCTTGCACCATTGCTTATCTACATCATAACTGCATCTGCATCTATTCGTTTCTAAACTAATTAGTGCCTGTTCTTTTCGCAGGATTGCATTGATAATCCTTCTCCTGGTAATAATTTATGTTGTTGTCGCATTTGTTTGCCACGGGCCTACGCTTCCATCTTGTCTGAAGTGAGGGTTTGATCAAGTGAGAGATCTGGTTGCCATTTCCTCGTTCTCTTTTTCCTGTTGATTTTACTTGCAACTCCTCTACTTCACATCTCCCTCAGATGTATGGAGAACTTTTGCAGTTGTGTCTAGCATTTATGCTGGTTTAATATGTTGTGTGTGAAGATATCTCGGGGGCTCTTGTTCTACCTAAGATATTCGGGATTACGAAAAAGGAGATGCATAACAAATGTGTATCTTCTGGTACATCTTGTGATCAACATTTCTGGATATTTATTTGTTTGTGTAATTAATATGTTTCAAAAGTTGTGTGTTTTCTTTGATATAGGGTCATACCTTTGTCAGAGATTTAAGGTGGAATTATTTATTTTATGACATTGATTTGTTGAAAGTTGAATTTTATAGTAGATAGAGGTGGGTGCTGGAAACTTTCTACTAGATTTTTGACAAACTCTTGACTAATGTTTATCTTGCTGTAATCCTAAACTATGCGGATTCTTGCACTTTGCCCCCTTAACTTTTTTTTTTTTGTGAAATTTTACCCCCTAACATTTTTTGTACACATTACCACCTCCACAGGGGTTATGGTGTAAGGAAAACTCTAAGTTCAGTTGGTAAAGTGTAAAAAAAAAGGTTAAGCAAGCAAAGTGCGAAAAATCGCATACTTCATATGGCCAAATCTAATTAAAATTCTAGAAATACCAGTTTTATTCACACGAGATCTTCTATTTCTTTCTCTATTTCATCATGTTTGTATTCCACCTATACTAGATGATATCACGTGTATAAGATAATTTCATAATTGTACACACGATATTGATATAGTGTCTTGGAATATAAGATGAAACAGAAAAATAAGATCGAGCTGAACTTTTGGTAATGCAGTCGCTAATGTTGTTAAACAATTTAAGTTTACCAAAAGAAAAGAAAGGCAGTAACTGAAAAACAAATGTGCCTTGTAACATTATTGGTCCAAGAATTACATTTGATGAATCACTGGCCGCTCATTGTGCTCTAAAAAATCCTGATGCAAACAACCCATACTGCAAGGACTGAGATTGGTGCATTTGCTGGCTTTTAGCTTTTGGAAGCTCCTTTTTGACTATTATCGAATCTGAAAAAGAATAAAATAATAAAATAAAAAGATAGTCACATGTAGTTGAATAATGGCCCAGGCTTGCCTAACCTGCATGTGCCAGATTGAGGGGTCCATTCCATTCCCTCAGTACCAAAGTATATCCTACCATTCACCATCTCTATTAGTATCTTATAATAGCAGACAATGCTGTCTTAATCTACATGTCAAAGAAACCACTAGGCTAGTGGCCACGGGTATTACTCGCAATGACGAGACCCGGGTTCGAGTACTTGCAATGACAGGACCGTCTACGTGTCAAAGAGATTATGATCGAACTATGCCTTTTTAATTACATAAATCTCAGTTTACTTTCAGGGCGTGCGATTATCCCGTGTATCAAGGATCCAATCTAGTTGTCATAGTATCTAAACTTTTATTGTTTTTTTGAACTTAATATGAATATTTCCAGTGGAACAGAATGATGGTAGAATATATAGGTTAATGAAATTAAATTAGTTATGCATTCTTGCAATGGGTTATGTATATGGTGTTTGTGGTGTATATTAGCTTGCATCAATAATTGATATATGATACAAGGACTAGACAAAGCAAACGACATTCATCATTAAAGCAATTGTCCATCTTTACCCATATGAGAAAACTCATACAGCTCATTAGCTGGCCATGTACCCTTTCTTGGTCTACTCTTCCACAAATTGCTAAGATTTTGAACCCATGCATAGCATGGATTCTGTATGCTAGTGCAATATAACGTTTTAAATCCAATGAAACTCATATAGAGTTTATAATATAATACAAGTTAATTTTCTGATAGTTTGTTTGTTCACTCCATTTTACTACTCATAATGCATTAAGAATGCTAATTCCTTGTAAATTGACATTGATTAATGGCGGAGGCAACACACGAAAGTAAGGTGAATTGGATGAAAAACTCAAAAAAAAAAAAAAAATATATGTAAGCTTTACACTTTTTTTAGCACTGTCGAGCCGTAGATAGGTTTGGGCTGGTGTCCAACTTGCTAAATGCTAATCACTCTAGATCATCTATTTTCAAAGTCATACATGTTAAGTGTATAATACGACATCATCAACGTATATGTGCTCGTGTATTTAGTGTACGTACTGCAATACGAGACGTAATAGTAAATCACAATAGCTAGACGACCCGAATTGCTTCCCCTACTACACATAACATTACATAATGTGGCAATTCAAACAAAAAAAAATTAACAGACACCATCTTGTAATACATCATCATGCCATGCTCTCAACTTTCCCACAAGCTTACAAAAATCCAACTTGTACACTCTCATCTCTTCCACTCAATCCCATATCACAACATCAACCTCACATTCCCTCTTTATAATGTGCACAATCCTCTTTACAATGTACTACTCCAACACCAATTAACCTATATCTTTTTAGCCATGGCCACCCCAAAACTCTCAACCACCCTTCTAATAATCCTCTCCTTCTTCCTCATATTTGCCACATTCACCACCGCCTGCGGGACGTGTGAGCCCAGTAAGCCCAAGCCCAATCCCACGCCCAAGGCGCCACCGGTGAACCCATTTTGCCCACGCGACACGCTCAAGCTAGGCATATGTGCCGACGTCTTGGGGCTGATAAACGTGCAGATTGGGGCCCCACCGTCGGGCGATAAGTGTTGCGCGCTCCTAGAAGGGCTGGCGGACTTGGAGGTGGCGGCGTGCCTTTGCACGGCCTTAAAGGCGAACGTGCTAGGCATTAACTTGAACGTGCCGATTGCGCTTAGTGCTTTGGTTAGTGCTTGTGGCAAAACCATTCCTCCTGGATTCCAATGTGGATAGATTGGATTATTGGGAGATGGAAGAAAACAAGTTCAATTGAGTTTGTTAGTTAATTGTGTTGTGTTTTTTTCTTAATTTGTTAGTTGAGTTGTTGTTTGTTGTGTTGCAATTTAAGTAATGTGCAATTGTTTGTTTGATTTGATGGTTACTTATTAGGGAGTTTATTTAGTGTTTGGTTTATTGTGGCTTTCAATTGTTTCTTTGTATGGTGATTTGGTTTCATGGCAATAAATAGGCAAGCTTGTTTGCCTTTTGCATTGTGTATTGATGTTTGTGTAAGAAAAAATGAGTAATCATCACAAATTATTATTATTATTATAATTATTATTATATTTTTTGTACATAATAATAGGCTAATTTGAATGAACAGTAAGAAGAAGAAGGGCCAAGAGTTGTAACAACCAGCTTCATTTTCATATGTTACTATGAAAAAAAAATTGCTCTCACTAAATGATATTATTTTTTTTTAGAGAGTATAATCACTAATTAATGATATTCTTACATGTAAACTAATTTGATAAAATTCACTTGCACAAGATCAAACATACCCACCCTTTTAATCGTATACTACCGATGAAAAAGTAGCACTTAGGAAACGTTTTTGTCCATCGCCACATATATATTTGTTGATTGATGGTTTGAATTAGTTATTTTCACCAAATGAAGAGGGTTAAAAAAAATATTCAAATTCAATTGTTAATTAAAATTTTCCTTTTTTTTTTTTGTTTGATTTGATGATTACTTACTAGGGACTTTATTATTAGTGTTTGGTTTATTGTGGCTAGGGCTGTAATCGAACCAATCTGAGCCGAGCTTTTGGGAGTTTATTTGAGCTTGGTTCGTTTAATACCGAGTCGAATTTGGGCTTGAATTTATCGAATATATTGATGGCTCATGAACTTTTTTCAAGCTTAATCGAGCCAAAATGAGCTAGCTTAGTAAATATCATATTATAAATTAAATTATTCTTCAATTTATTACAAAGTAAAATTATATATTTCTAAAACGCAAAATATATCTATTAAAACATATGATTTTATTCAAATAAATAAGTTTATTAATTACTTTTATGTTTATCTTATGTAAACGTATAAAAATGAAACATAAAATGCAGACTATTAGTTTAATTTATACGAGCTTGCTCACGAGCAAAATATCTTTAAGTTTGAGTTTGGTTCATTTATTTTAACGAGCCTCATTATATGAACTCAATTAAGCTTTTATCGAGTCGGATTTCAAATAGCTCACGAGCGCCTTAATTCATTTGCATAATTTTCGAAGTTCCAATTGTTTCTTTGTATGGTGATTTTGTTTCATGGCAATAAACAAGCAAGACTGTGTTGCCTTTTTGTAAGAAAAAAGGAGTAATCATCACAAACTAGTAGGAAGTGGAATAAAGCCACGTTAATGGTTGTGATACAATAAAAATCAAAGGGATACATCAGGAAATAATTCGAACTATTAAACGTCTATTACAAACAAAGCGAAAAAAAAGAGTAAAATAAGTCGACGCAAGCGAACTCTTTCTTTAAGACTCTTGTTGCCCCGTCACGATGCTCACGATTGCAGGCAACGAGTCTTCCAAGATACAATGACTTTGGTAAAGGATAGGAACACCACAAATCCTTCTACCCAGTGAACTGAGATGAGTGAGGCCTGAGTGACATCAACACCCTGACGTAACACCTCCTGTGCTGATTCAGATTTTGAGTGACAAACTATGTGTGATGTATGCACGAATTTTTGTGATTTTGAATGTATTTTGCACGACTTCCACTGAATGGAGGGGCTCCAATATATAGGAAAAACACAAGGGATCCTCCAAAGGAAAGCCCTAATGATTTGGACTCAATTATGTCCATAATCATCAATCAAATCCTTCCTTATTTTGATTGATTTGTGCCAAGTCAATCCTTCCAATTATGGCCTCAATCGGTTTAGGAATGATTTGATGCACTCAATCATGTTACCATAAATTGGTGATTTGAGTCAAAGTTGCCTATTTAACATGTAAAATCAAACAACTTACCAAACATCGGATTTGACCAATCTGCCAACATTCCATGTATGTTGGATACATTTCCCATAAATATATTTCGTAGTATACCATTTGTGCATCGATTTCTCACTCACCAATAAATAATTTATGAAAATAAATACACCACTCGTTTCCAAAATTAACGAGTCTCCACACTTGAAATTTCGCCTTAACCAAAACCGATTTTTTCAATAATCCCCCACATGAGTGGAAACGTTGCATGAATGCACGCAGACCCAGTCACTCAGACCCCAGGAAACATTGTTGCATCAGGATAGGTAGCTTGTGGCTTTGAACATTCCTTAGTAAGATACTATTGGATATATTCGCGGCTTAGTGGACACGATGCCTTGAACTACTCCGCTTACGAATATACCAAGACAACAATATTTACACAACATCTCTGCTCATCTCGAAGTTCTCTAGTTGTGTCCGTTTTGGCCATGGATTACACATGGGAATCATAAGTGTTTCATTGAGGTGGCCTGTCCTCACACTTACATAGGACCTTGCCTATCAGAGGTACCCTGTGATACACCACCTTATTAGGTATATGACGTCATTAAAAGTCCATAGGACTTAACCTCACCACAGTCAGCAAGTTTAATCACTTGGTTGTGCCCTCTAGGGAATGGTTAGCTTGAAGCAAGGTACCAAGTGTTATGACTGAACAGTTTAAAGTTTAGTTTTTCCATTGAACCAAGTTCTTGGGATCTCCAGTCATCATGGTTGGGTTTCCACTAAAAAAACTATTCTTTAAGTTGTGGATTTACACCCATTCCCTCTAGCAATTTATAGAATTGATCTTTGTTTAACCCTTTAGTGAGTGGATCCGCTATATTCTCCTTCGACTTCACATAATCAATGTGTTGGGAAATTTATTGTTTAAATTTTGATGAATGCCATGTAAAACTTAGACTAGGAAGTTGGCACCCCATTTTCTTTGTATTTTTGCATTGTAATAGATAGGGTTGTACGAGTCGAATGTCACTATGCGGATATGCAAGAAGTCAATTGAAGGCTAAAATGAAGACTCATTTGTATAAAGAAAGTGAGTATGGCAAGGAGGAGAAGTCAAGAACTCGAAGAAGATCGGTGGCTACAATCGTGAGAAGTGTCGGTCAAGTCAACTCTGACAACCAAGTCAAGTTGAAGTTGTGCGGATGAGTCTTCCATGATTGGGAGCCGACCAAGTCACCTCGGGGAAGTCAATGAACTGATCAAGTCAAGACAATCAAAAGAGTTCGTTGTACGTAAGTCAAGAAAGTTACTTAAATATGTAATACTTCCATGCCGCAATATTCTAAAGTGCTCGAGTCGAGAAGCGTCGTGCAAAAGGAATAAACCAATGGGAAGATCGCACATGTGTCGCCTGAAAGCGCAAAGACATTTAATACGAGGAAATGTCAACATCAAGGACTGCAACAAGACAAGCCAACGAACACTAGTGTCTTTTGAAAATCAGCATATCTCTTCAACGGGCAGATTTTTGAAAGAGCACTATAAAAGGCAGAGGAATCAATTTGAGAAGAGGTGACCTTGCATACCTGAACTACGAACATTCAAGCTAACATTCGAGTTGTAACCAAGCAAAATATTCTCAAGTTATTCAAGCAAATCCTCAAGCCTAAACTTCGAAGAAAATCGATCCAACACCAAGCTGTGAAGGAAAGACAACTTCAAACTGTTGAAGAGGAAACTTTTGAAGAAACAAAAGGGGTCTACATTCCAAGGAGAATTGTAGAAAGGTTCAAGGTCAAACAGTCTCAAGTTATTGGAGGCTTCGTGATCAAATCCAAAAAGCTTGAGCAAGTGAGTCAAGTAGCAAGCGCACCGCCCGTGAGAAGAAGCCGAGTCGGACGAGAATTTGTGTGACCAAGGCATCTCCATCTCGAGTCCCAAAGGATCAAGTCAATGTGTGATCAAGACTTGATCCGGATCGTTAACCACTTTGTACTACGATCAATACTTAGTGGATTCCTCCGGGGAGTTGGAGAAGAGAGGAGTAGAAGAATTACCCCATCTTCGAACCTCTATAAAATTTCTTGTGTCATTTACATTTCAGCATATTACTTATTGCACATTCTTTAATACCTGTTGATAATTTGCATTCCAACTGATAATTAACAAGTGATAAAATCAAGCGTTAAAACAAACTTAAACCAAATTCAAGGGTGTTAAGTCTTCCAATGAAAATCTCATCACAAACCAAGTTAAGGTTTAGACTAAACAATCGAAGTTATTCTATCAACACCTCAATCGAAGTCCTGTTGAGTGGCTAACTCTGCTGGTTAACTAATTTAGCTGTCCACCAAGGACTTAGTTGTGTACTTAACCCTGAAATATTTTAAAAGGACTAAAATCGAAAAGTTGGTAAGGTTTATTCAACCCCCCCTCTAAACCTTACTCACACCCCTTGGGACCTACAAGTGGTATCGAGCGGTTGGTTCATTGAGCCTTCCGCATCGTTAGTTCGAACTAGATCTCCAATCTTTCAAAGAATTTTTTTAACACTTGTTCTTTCAAAAGCCATTTTTCTAAATAGCAAAGTTATTATCATGGAAGCAAATTTGACACGCATCCCTATGTTCACCATTGAGGAATTTGATGATTGGAAAATACGTATGCAGGCTCATTTATCAGCTTTACATGATAAGATGTGGATAGTGATAGAGGATGGGCCATCGCAAATAATGAAGGTGAAACAGTGCAAGGAGGTCACATTGCGGTGAAGGAGAGGAGGTCGCTTCCTCCTAGACCGAGCCTATGGTTGAAAAACCTAGAGTGAATGGACAAATGATGAGAAAAAGATACAATCACGGGACAATGTGGCCAAGGACATACTCTACAAAACTTTGGACAAAGCCATGTTCAACAAAGTCAAATCTTGCAAGACAACCAAAGAAATCTAGGATAAACTAACCTTAATTTGTGAAGGATCTGAGCAAATCAAGGAAAATAAATTATCTGTTGTTGTTCAAAAATTTGAGAACTTTAAAATGCTTGAAGGTGAAACAATGAATCAGCTGGATGCTAGATTCACTGAAATTACAAATGAGCTCTCATCACTTGGGAAAGAATACACACAGAAGAATATGTGTATGAAGATACTAAGGATCCTCCCAACTGAGTGGGAAATGAAGACTATGGCTCTAAGGCACTTGATGGACCTATCAAAAACGTCCAATCGTGAACTATTCTCAGACCTCAAAGCCTATGAGTTTGAGCTGAGAAGAAAAGATCAAGAGTAGATAGTTGTACCCAAAACAGCTGCACTCATAGTCAAGGAAGGGAAGAGAGCTGAGACCAAAGAAGTAATTGACCAGGAGAAAATTGCCTTGATGGTTAAAAGATTCAACAAGTTCTTCAACAAGAACTACAAAAGAAATAAAGGTGAATCCTCTAGAAGGCACTCAGCTCCCTCCAAGTCAAGGGAAGATAGGCCACCAAAGAGAGCTGAGTATCAAAAGGTCGAATATCAAAGAGCCGACAACCCAAGAAATGAGAGAGGTCGATCAAAAAGCTGAAAACTTGTGTTGGAATTGGCATGACTAGACACTTCGCTATTGATTGTCCATATCCTCGTAGTCAATAAATAAGGAATGAAGAAGAAAGAAAAATCTTGAGAGAAAGAAGACAAGAAAAGAAAAGAGCAATGTTGTCTTTGGCCAAGCCGACCGACACGCCTAAGTCAAAAGAAAGAAGACTCGGAGAGTAGTGAAGCGACTACTCAAGTGATTCGAAGAAGAAGCTTTAACTGTTTAATGGCTAAAGAACAAGATCAACCCGACCAAGAAGATGAGGTACATTCTAACTCATCTCACTCATTCTAGTGATAGTGATTGTGACACACACACACTTCATCACCCACTGATCTTTATGATTCATTAGGCAAAATGATGAAAAATTTTGAGCACATTAAATCCTCACACACACTATTAAATGAGGAAAACCAACTCAAAAGCCCTAAACCTCACACGGTGACTAAGGAGCCGAGTACTCTAAGTCACATAGCCGATGAAAACAAAGAGTCAAGGCTAAAAATGCAAAACTAATAAAGCAGAGATAATTTGCTATAGAGAAGAGGAATGACCTCAAAATGTGATTGCTTCATTCACTAAGGCATCTAAATCATTGGATGACCTTATCATGAGCCAAAAAGGATGTGGAGACAAGACATGCATAGGATTCAATTCCTTTGTGCATAGTCAAACTCCTAGAGTGATCTTGGAAAAAGGATCTTCAAGTAATGAAGCTTCTCAAAAACCAAGACACCAAATCGCACACACATTCATTCCAAAGCACAACCACACACAAACGGCCTAGATATAAAGGAAAAGGAAAACAACCTGAGTTGAGTATCTTTGAGAGGACGGTGAGAAGAAATCCAAAGAGTTCCTCAAAGAAACTCCAAATAGGAAGTACTCTGTGAAGAAAAACAGAACTACCAAAACCCCGTAAATTCTATCAAAGGAACAAATATGATGGGAATGGTACAAACTACCCAAGTCAAGCCGATTGGAATAATGTGAAATATCCCAAGACCTATGGAATACAAGCCTTTAAATGGCAAAGACCTAGAACTCAAAGAAAGGTCATTCCAAAGGCCAAAGAGCTATTATCGCACACATATTCACCCAAGCACTACACTCGTAAATATCACAATTACCCGAGAGAAGGCAATTGCTAAAAACACACACACACATGCATACAGACAAAAGAGACGATTGTATGAACCTAAAGCCCCTGCGGTTTACCAAAGTGAATTATGATTATGGCACGAGATAGATGGCAACCTCTTGAGTCAAATCATTTGGCTATAGGTTGGTTGGATCATCTTACAACACTAATCCCTCGGGACCTGGACAAGTATGAGTACCTAAAAACTCGATTTCCTTGATTGCGGGTTCAAGGAACAATCGAGTGCCAAGGAACCTGGTACATGGAGAGTGGTATTCCCGGACACATGACAGAAACAAAAAAATCAAGATTCAAGGAAATTAGAGGTGCAAAAGTCATATTTGGAGGAAATGAAGTTCCGGGGAAATAAGAGGCTGGATCTATCAAGAAAAATGGATTAGAAATCACGGATGTTGCATATGTTGAAGGCCTCAATTTCAACTTACTAAGCATCAGTCAACTCTGTGACAAGGGCTATAATGTTGGATTCAATATGGGAGTATGCCAAATCAAAGACACCGAATCAAATGAAGTAGTGTTGCAAGAATCCAGACAAAAGAACATGTACGTGGTAGATTGGTCGACTGCCACACCAAGCACTTGTTTATTAGCAAAGAGTACAACCGAATCAAGTTGGCTGTGGCACAAGAAGCCGAGTCACCTGAATTTCAAGACAATTAACAAGCTTGCAAGGAGTGGTCTTGTAGAAGGACTCACAGACTCAATATACAAGAAGGAAAGTGTTTGTGATGCATGCCAGATGGGAAAGCAGATTAAATCATCATTTAAAGAGAAGTCAAGTCCATATTTAACAAGAATATTGCATCTGTTACACATGGATCTATTTGGTCCTGTTGAACCAGCCATTATAAGTTGGAAGAAATACACTCTGGTAGTGGTGGATGATTATTCAAGATATACATGGACAATCTTCATGTGTAAAAAGAAGGAAACTTTGCAGAAGTTACCACAGCTGATGAAAAGAGTTCAAAATGAGAAGAGTCAAACCATTATAAAGATATCTGAGAGATAGATGAACCGAGTTTGTCAATGGAATAATAACTCGATGTTATTTGTGTTGAAAATGGTATTACTCACGAATTATCTGCAGCAAGGACTCCACGTGAGAATGGAGTTGCGAAAAGGAAAAGAACTCTCAAGGAAGGCTCGCAAGGACCATGTTAGCAAGCAGGCCGCTATGATTTTGGGTCAAGCAATAAACACAAAGATGCTATACTCAAAATAGATGCATGATAAATAGACGGTGACAAAGACTCCTATGAGATTTGGACAGGGAAGAAAGCCAAATGTTGCATATTTTAGAATCTTTGGATGTAAATGCTTCATCCACAACAATGGCAAGAATAATCTAAAGGCTTTTGATGCTAAAGTTGATGAAGGTATCTTCCTGGGATACTCAGCAAAGCAAAGTCTTGCCGAACAAAAGGACTATGGTCACGAAGAAGAGTCTATCCATGTGGTTTTTGATGAACCTAATGTAAATGGAGAAGACATTGAAGAGTTAGCCGATAAGCTAAATCACCAACCATGCGTAAGAGTCCCTATGTTGAAGCCAAGTGGAGAAATTAATCAAGGTGAAGATGAGATAGTGAATCTCAAAGACAAATTTGGAAAATCTGTAAGCTAAGTGATGATGAGAGAGTCGCTCAAGATAACACAAATTTGCAAGACGATCGAACCGGTGACGATTTACTCCAAACGATGTGAGATGGGAGAGACCATCCACCGTGAGCTAGTCATTGGATATGTAAGAGATGGTGTAAGAACGGATCCGAGCTCAAGAAGAAGCCATGTTCACTTGTTTCATTTCCCAAATAGAGCCAAAAGATGTGTCCCCAAGCATTGGATGATACACATTGGATTCGAGCCATGCAAGAAGAGTGAATCGGTTTGAAAGAAACAAAGTATAGGAATTGGTTCAAAGACCAACCCATCAAAATGTCATTGACACAAAAATGGTCTTTCGAAAACAAGATGAATGAAGAAGGTTCGTAGTAAGAAACAAAGCAAGATTGGTAGCCAAAGGGTATTGCAAGAGGAAGGAATAGATTTTGATGAAACATTTTCTCCTGTTGCAAGATTAGAAGCAATAAGGATGTTTCTTGCCTATCGCACACAAGAACTTCATTTGTATATCGGATGGATGTGAAGAGTGCATTTTTAAATGGATGTTAGAAGAAGAAGTCTATGTTGAACAACCTCCAGGATTTGAGCAAAAGACTCTTGGAGATAAGGTGTACAAGCTCAAGAAAGCTCTATATGGATTGAAACAGGCACCTAGAGCATGGTATGATACATTATCTCAATTTCTCGAGATAATGGATTCACCAAAGACAAAGTGGAGAACACTCTTCAGAATTCAAGATGGAGAGAGTATACTGCTTGTTCAAATATATGTAGATGACATTATATTTGGATCTACAAACAAAGAGCTGTGTGATAAGTTCTCAAACCTCATGCAATGCAAATTTGAGATGAGCATGATAGGAGAGCTGACATTCTTTCTAGGACTTCAAGTTAAACGGTGAAGGATGGAACCTTCATAAGTCAAACAAAGTATACCAGAGACTTAATGAAGAAATTTGGTATGGAAGAGAAGTCTTCAGAAAATACCAATGAATACATCATCAAGATAGATATGGATGCGGATGGCAAGCCTGTGGATCAAACAAGATACAAAGCACTTATTGGATCACTGCTCTATCTCAAAGCAAGTAGGCCAGACATCACCTTTGTTGTAGGTGTATGTGCAAGATTTCAATCTGCACCAAAAGAAAGTCATATGACTACAGCTAAGAGAATCCTAAGATACTTAAAAGGATGCCAGGAAGTCGGAAACATGGTATCCAAAGGAAGGAGGATTCAAGCTTATTGGTTACTCGGACTCACTATCTTTGGATGTAGAGTTGACAAGAAGAGTACTTCGGTACATGTCGATGCTTGGAAACAGATTGGTTTCTTGATTCGAAGAAGCAAAATTCAATAGTTACATCCTTGTGGTGCCGAGTACATAGTTGTGGCAAATTGTTGTGCCCAAGTCTTATGGATGAGACAACAGCTGAGAGATTATGATGTTGAGGAAAAAAAATTCTAATTATGTGTGATAACACAAGTGCTATTGCAATCACTCAGAATCCAGTGTTGCACTCAAGAACAAAATACATTGATGTCACATATCATTTCATAAGAGATCATGTGGAAAAGAAAGACATCACCTTGGAATATATCTCAACTGATAAACAGTTAGCTGACATATTCACAAAGCCATTATGTGAATCAAGATTTGAAGAACTCAAGCATGAGCTAGGGTTGATTGAGCTGAGTTAACACTCAGAAGACTCAAGAAGAAGAGATGAAACAAGAAAAGATGAAAATGGAGTTAAGTTCGTAAATCAGCTAAGTGAATCAGCCGTATCGAAAAATCAGCTGCATCGAGTTAGCTGACAGCTGAGTACCTATGTGAAAGGAGGGAAGAAGAGTTGAATCAGCTAGGGAGTAAGCTGAATTATTTATGAGCTAAGTGATAAAAACGCAGTCGTTATTAATGAGCGGGAATGTTTTTAAGGATGACGTCAGCGTCATAATGACGTGCATCAAAAGTCGCATTGCGCGGCAAAGCATATGATTGGATATAAATGCTGCCGCATTAAATGCGAGCAATTAAATGCTAATCCGCGTGCTAAATCTGAGCCGTTGATCTCAATCAAATTTCAAAAACCGTATGCACGTCCTTTCATAACTCACATATATACCATTTCGTCCGTTTCTCTCTCACTTTACACAAATTGTTCATCTCTCTCAAAAGCAAAGCAACTTTTCTCTCGAAACCCTACAGATCTCTAGAGTAATTTTCCAAAAGTTTCGTGTTAGTCCAAGTGGCTACGATAATCTAGAGGGGGGGTGAATAGATTATGCCGATTTTTCGCAAATCACCCTCTTTTTCGAATCAACAAGTAAATGACAAGAATGTAAATTCGGAAATTAAACAACACTCGTTGATTTAAAGAGGTTCAACCCACCTAGGGCCTAATCTCTACCACCCCAAGTATCTCGGGATGGATTTCAAAAAGAAAAAGATTTTATTAATTACCACAATTAATACAACACCTTGAGGATCACCACAATCCTCTTACAACACCTTGAGGAGATTACCACAATCTTCCTTCACCACCTTTGAAGAGTACCACACTCTTCAAACACCTATCACCTAAATCACCCAAGTGTATTCTTACCACAAGAATACTCACAAGGATGTCTTGTGTTGAATGATGGACAAAATTCAAGATTACAACTCTATGAAACCAATACAAAGATTGAGTGCAAGTGTAATCAAGAATCAAAAAGCCTAGACCTCAAAGATGTGCAAGTGAAAGTACTTAGACTATTACAACAAGAATGTAAAAATGAAAGCTTGAACAATTTGCGATTTCTTGTTGTGTATTTTGCTTGTATGTGTTGTATCTTGTGTCTTCTATTCATCCTCTATTTATAGGAAGCTTCACCAACATAGCTCTCTATCTTCACTTTTGTCTACAAAAAGAAGATCACAAGATGTAGAAATATTGTACAAAATTGAAAAGTAAATCTTGCTGTCACAGATTTCAACGGTTGGAATTTTGCTGTCACAAAATAGTATAGAGCGACTGGTTGCCCTGTTGAAGATTTCGACCATTTGAAAAAAATAGTGCGATCCAGGTAGGGGTTGCAGGGGGTGACGGTCGCCAGTGCGGCGACGGCCGCCAGTGCGACTGTCGCCTCCCGAACCGGTCCCCCTCCTCTTTTTTCAAGACATGTAAGTTTACATTTCGTGTTTTCTTTCCTTGTGGTCGACGCTTTGGGCGCACTCTGGCCGACCTCCAATTTGAAATGTTGTCCGATTTTAATCAAAAATAAACTTCAAGAAATACTCCAAAAACTTAGTAAAAACATTTTAAATCATTTGGGAGTATTTGGACAACATTTATAAACATAGTTTTGGTATAAAAACCAATTTAAACAAAACCATCAAAAGTGTTGTCCATTTTTATAGAATAATAAATACTAAGAAATACTCCAAAAATTAGAAAAAACTTTTTAAATCATTTAGGAGTATTTGGATAACATCTAAAAACATTGTTTTGGTATAAAAACTCATTTAAACAAAATCATCAAAATCTTGATAAAAACATTTATCTATCAAACTCCCCATTTTTGATGATTACAAACCAAAACAATTTTAGAAGGTTGATTTTGAAAACAAAACAGTTTTCCGGTCTAAAATAAAAATCCATTACAAGCAAGATAAATCATAAGTACAAGCACACAAGGATAGGAGCAAAGATTTGTCAAAAACATTTTAGCACAAGCTCCCCCTATCAACATACATATAAGGAACAAGTATAAAAGCAACCAATTAGAAGCTAAAAGCTTAGCTTTTACAACTTAAGCTTGAGTTTCATGAGCTTTTAAGCTCCCCCTGTCACAAGACATCATTAGTCAAGCATAAAAGTCCATAATACATCACATGGACTAAGTATTGTTCACAGCTTATGGCTTTCAAGAGCCCTAGCTTATAGCTTTTCTTGCAAGCTTATTTTCGCTTCTTTGAGCGTATGAGCATTTTTCCTGTTCTCCCCCTTTGGAATCATCAAAAAGAATGTTAGCACGATAAAAACATCATATATTCATATCAAAGTGCGCAAATTTATCGATTTATCGAGCTTATTGAAAATTGAAGCTTAAATTCCAAAAACAAAAAGGAAAAGTTGATCAATTGACTTGCAAAAGCCATTTGATTGATAAAACATGATCTCTATAAAGTTATATGACTTTTCAAATCGAGAGAATCACGTAGGTGATGAATTTTTCATTGAAACATTTTGTCGAACACTTGGCGTGCGTCGAATAAAACTAGAAGTATATAACGCCTTTGAAATTCATTTAAGCCAAAACTTTTCATCACCAATTCAGTTCAAACAACATTCAATACATCATAAATATTAAGCTCATCACATTCATATGAAACTAGCATCAAGAATTTTGCAAATAAGTCAAAATCTCAAGGGTTCAACCCAATTGAGCAAATGGAGTAGAATTCTTACCATTTATTCGGTAAAGATGAGCAATGATGATGATAATCGAGCTTAATGAAGTCCAAAAAATGAAACATATACAAGAAAATACATTTGAAGTGAAATTTTAGTGTATATGGCGAAGGGGACGAAAAATAGACAAAATAAGCCACAATGGCTGAAACCGAAGACAGAACCGAATTTAACCAAAATTTGGTGACGGGTGATTGATCATTGTTGAGGGCTGACCGAGGTTGCCCTCAACCTCTTCAATTTATTTGTTTTGATAAAATTTCCAAAATCCGAATTTTCAACCAAAAATCCGATTTTTTCGCCCCTAAGTTTTAAAAACGTGCAAAATGCAATCATAGACCTCATTTAATATGCATTATGCCTAACCGAGCTCGTATTGATGCAAAAATCTCGGAAGTTAGCGGTTTAGTAAAAATGTCCGCTAATTGATCTTGAGATGGTACAAAAGATATCTCAATTTTTCGTTTTGAGACACAATCCCTTAGAAAATGATGTCGAATCTCAATATGTTTAGTACGGTTATGATGAACCGGGTTTTGAGCAATATTTATAGTGGATATGTTATCACAAAAGATAGGAACATTTTCAAAAGAACATTTATAATCCGCTAAAGTTTGTTTCATCCAAAGAAGTTGAGTACAACAAAATGCTGCGGAAATATATTCGGCTTCGGCCGTTGAAAGTGAAACACAATTTTGCTTCTTTGAAAATCAAGATACTAGGCAATCGCCTAAAAATTGACATGATCCGGAAGTACTTTTCCGATCATCAATATTTCCGCATAGTCCGAATCACTATAACCTTTAAGAGAAAAATTTTCATTCTTTGGATAAAATAAACCATATTGAATAGTGCCTTTCAAATATCGAAAAATCCTTTTAACGGCACTTAAATGAGATTCTTCGGGATTGCTTTGAAAACGAGCGCATAGGCATACGACATGAAGAATGTCCGGTCTACTTGCGGTTAAATAAAGTAAACTACCAATCATACCTCTATATATATGGATTCATCAACCGACTTGCCTTTTTCATCTTTGTCAATCTTGACGTTTGTTGCCATTGGGGTAGAGACGGTTCTTCCTTCTTCAATGCCAAATTTCTTCAAAAGTTCCTTTGTATATTTTGATTGAGAAATATAAATTCCTTCTTGGCATTGCTTAATTTGAAGTCCAAGGAAAAGTTGAGCTCCCCATCATGCTCATTTCAAATTCACCTTGCATTAACTTAGAAAATTTCTTGCACAAGGATTCATTAGTAGCACCAAAAATAATATCATCAACATAAATTTGCACTAATAAGCAATCTTGCCCTTTTTCAAAAACAAAGAGAGTAGTGTCAACTTTACCTCTTGTAAAACCATTTTGCAAAAGAAAAGAGCTAAGTCTATCATACCATGCACGGGGTGCTTGTTTCAAACCATACAAGGCCTTTTTAAGTCTATAAACATCATTAGGCCTAGAAAAATTTCCAAACCCCAGAGGTTGTTTTACATAGACTTCTTCTTGAATAATACCATTTAAAAATGCAGATTTTACATCCATTTGGTAAAGCTTGAAATTTTTAAAACAAGAATAGGCAAGTAAAATACGAATAGCTTCTAAACGTGCTACGGGTGCAAATGTTTCATCATAATCAATACCTTCTTCTTGACAATAACCTTGAGCTACTAACCTTGCTTTGTTTGAACATTATTGCCTTGGTCATCGAGCTTGTTCGAAATACCCATTTTGTACCAATAATGGTTTGAGATGGAGGACAAGGTACTAATTCCCATACATCATTCCTTTCAAATTGATTCAACTCTCTCTTGCATTTCTAAAAACCAATCCTCATCTTCAATGGCTTCCTTAGTATTTTTAGGCTCTTTTTGAGATATAAGAGCTTTCTCGGCAAATTTTCCTCGAGTCATTACTTTATCAAGGGGATCACCAATAATAAGATCTTTTGGGTGATCTCCCTTAAATTTCAATGCTACGGGAAGATTCAAGTATCACCTTTATCTTCTTGAGGAACACTTGAGCTTGAAGGTTGATCATTTTGAGTTTCATTTTGAACAATGGTTTCAACGATATCCTCTTCATCACTTTCATCATTGGGTATCCTTTCAACACCAAGCTTCATTGAATTTGACATGGATAGATTCTTCAACAACCCCACTAATCTTATTATAAACCCGATATGTTTTGCTCTTGATTGAATACCCCATAAATATTTCTTCATCGGCCTTAGGATCAAGTTTGTCTAATTGATCCTTAGTATTCAAAATAAAACATTTACATCCAAATATTTTGAAATAACTAATATTTGGAGTTCTTCCTTTCCAAAGCTCATATGGAGTTTTATTCATTTTAGGACGAATATAAACTCGATTAATGACATAGCAAAGCGTACTTACGGCCGGCCCAAAAATATTTTGGAAGTGAAAATTCATTGAGCATGGACCGACTCATTTCTTGAAGTGTCCGATTCTTCCTTTCGGCTACTCCATTTTGTTGAGGTGTCCTTGGAGCTGAAAAATTATGACTATATCCCTTGGTTTCACAAAAGACTCTAAATTCGCCGTCAAATTCTCCACCTCGATCACTTCGAATGGACTTAATAGTATCTTCCTTTTCATTTTCAATGAGTCTACACAACTTAACAAACTAATTAACGACATCGCTTTTATTTGTAAGAAATAGAGCCCAAGTATATCTAGAAAAATCATCAACTATAACAAAAGTGTAATGTTTTCCACTTAGACTTGCCGTACCAATATCCCCATACAAATCAAGATGAAGCATTTGTAGGGGTTTGGTAGTGGAAATTTCATTTTTGGGCTTAAAACTACTCTTAACTAATTTGTTCTTTTGACAAGTGTCACATAAGCCAAGATTTTCAAAATTCAATTTGGGTAGTCCTTTTACATGTTGGTTTTTGTAAATAGTTTGCAAATTTTTTGTATCCAACATGTCCAAGTCGCCTATGCCATAAGCTAGTTAAATCATTATTGGCGACAAGACAAGAAACATTTTGACTAACCAAATAACTTGTACAAATTTTGTAAAGACTGCCTTTTCTAATTGCTTCACAAATAATTTTATCATTTTTGGAAATAAGGCATTTTTCTTTATTAAAAACAACATTATAATTTGAGTCACAAAGTTGGCTAACACTTATCAAATTGAACTTAAGCCCTTCTACTAAAAGAACATTACTAAGAGAGAAAGAAGAGTTACCAATTTCTCCATTTCCAAGAATTCTTCCTTTGCCATTGCCGAACATGACCATACCCTCTTCTTGGAGCTTGATGTTGGTAAAAAGTTCTCTCTTTCCGGTCATATGGCGTGAACATCCGCTGTCCACGAGCCATTTTGAATCTTCCATTGTTGTTATAGCCCTTATAACCCTACAAAGGAATTATTTTTAGGTACCCTATAATTTTGGGGTCCATGGGGGTTAGCCTTGAGACCTTTAGGTCTCCAATAATAGCTAAAATTATTCTTCAATTTACAATTCCTAGCATAGTATCCATTCTTACCACAATAAAAACAAGTAATAATACGAGGACTACTAGCACGTACAAAGGTTGGACCTTGGTCTTTTTTCTTAAAGGCATTTTGAAAAGGTTTATAACCAAGTCCTAATTTAGAATGCTTACCTCTTTGTGCATCTAAAATTTTTGTAACTTTATCCGTACTTAAATTGAATCGATGCACATCCTTTTTCAAATTTTCAATATCATTTGTGAGCATTTGTTTTTCGGTTTCAAGAGTACGGACCATAGTAAGAGTAATAGCATGAGCTTTATCAAGAGAATCATAAGAAGTAAATAATTTATCCTTTTCTAGTTTAAGCTCTTTATGCTCCTTTTTCAAATTCTTGTATTTAACAATCAAATTTTGAAACTCATTTTGCAATTCATCAAAATCACATTGTAATTCATCAACTAGGGAAGAAGATGAAGCATTAGAGCGTACCTCGGTATTTTCATCGTCTATGGCCATAAGACCATGTTCGGATTCTCCTTCCTCGTAGGTTGTTTCAAGTAATTCATCCCAAGTTTTGACGTCCGCATTTAACGCCTTCTTTTTCGGAAAACTTTTTCTTCTTTTGTTCCTCTTCCGCTAATTTTGGGCAATCGGCTATGTAGTGCCCGGATTTTCCGCATTTGAAGCAAGAATTGTCTCTTGGCTTTCTTGTTTTATTTTTGTTTACAAATTTTGCAAATTTTCTAACAAGAGCCGCCGTTTCTTCATCATCCTCATCACTAGCATAATAAACATTATTAGAAGAAGATGCTAATCCTTTATTTTGCGTATCCGGTTTAGAGGTGGATGGTTGAGAATTTTTCCTCTCCTTGAGATATACTTCATAAATAAGGAGGTTCCCAACAAGCTCATCAAACTTGAGTGTTTCAAGATTTTGAGCTTCGTGATTGCCGTCACTTTTTCGGACCATGAGTAAGGAAGGGCATTTAAGACTTTAGTCACCTTATCTTCTTCGGAGATGACTTTTCCAAGAGCCACAAGAGGATTGACGATGTTGTCAAGCCTTTCCACCATTTTTGATATGCTTTCACCATCATGCATATTGAAATTTTCAAAATCTTTCACAAGCATTGTTTTTCTTGCTTGTTTCACTTTCTTTGTGCCCTCATAAATGGTTTCTAATTTTCCCAAACTTCATGTGCCGACCGTATGCCTCTTATGCGATTATATTCGGTGGCGTGAAGAGAGCAATGTAAAATATTTAAGGCCTTACCATTTAGAGAGAAAGCTTTCTTGTCATTTTCATCGTACTCCTTGAATGGCTTGGGAGTAGTGGTACCATCCTCCAATTTTGTTGTTGGTTGAGCAACTCCTTCAATGACCACATACCAATATCAAATCCGCATCCTTGTAGAAAGCACTCCATGCGGTCTTTCCAAAATGCGTAGTTGTTGGCGTCGAATAGTGGTGGCTTGTTGGTGGAGGCGCCGGTGGTGAGATAAGTTTCATTCGTAGCCATGGATCTTTCCTCTTTACTCGGAACGAGCTTAGCCAAAGAGTTTGGCTCGATACCACTTGTTAGTCAAGTGGCTACGATAATCTAGAGGGGGTGAATAGATTATGCCGATTTTTCGCAAATCACCCTCTTTTTCGAATCAACAAGTAAATGACAAGAATGTAAATTCGGAAATTAAACAACACTCGTTGATTTAAAGAGGTTCAACCCACCTAGGGCCTAATCCTCTACCACCCCAGTATCTCCGGGATGGATTTCAAAAAGAAAAAGATTTTATTAATTACCACAATTAATACAACACCTTGAGGATCACCACAATCCTCTTACAACACCTTGAGGAGATTACCACAATCTTCCTTCACCACCTTTGAAGAGTACCACACTCTTCAAACACCTATCACCTAAATCACCCAAGTGTATTCTTACCACAAGAATACTCACAAGGATGTCTTGTGTTGAATGATGGACAAAATTCAAGATTACAACTCTATGAAACCAATACAAAGATTGAGTGCAAGTGTAATCAAGAATCAAAAGCCTAGACCTCAAAGATGTGCAAGTGAAAGTACTTAGACTATTACAACAAGAATGTAAAAATGAAAGCTTGAACAATTTGCAGATTTCTTGTTGTGTATTTTGCTTGTATGTGTTGTATCTTGTGTCTTCTATTCATCCTCTATTTATAGGGAAGCTTCACCAACATAGGCTCCTCTATCTTCACTTTTGTCTACAAAAAGAAGATCACAAGATGTAGAAAATATTGTACAAAATTGAAAAGTAAATCTTGTCATCACAGATTTCAATCGGTTGGAATTTTTTGTCACAAAATAGTATAGAAGCGAGTTTGGTTGCCCTGTTGAAGATTTCGACCATTTGAAAAAAATAGTGCGATCCAGGTAGGGGTTGCGGGGGTGCGACCGGCCGCAGCCAGGGTGCGATTTGGTCGGCCCTCCCTGCAGACCGGTCCCCCTCCTCTTTTTTTTCAAGACTGTAAGTTACATTTCGTGTTTTCTTTCCTTGTGTACGGTCACGCTTTGGGCGACGGTCGACCTCCAATTTGAAATGTTGTCCGATTTTAATCAAAAATAAACTTCAAGAAATACTCCAAAAAATTAGTAAAAACATTTTATATCATTTGGGAGTATTTGGACAACATTTATAAACATAGTTTTGGTATAAAAACCAATTTAAACAAAACCATCAAAAGTGTTGTCCATTTTTATAGAATAATAAATACTAAGAAATACTCCAAAAATTAGAAAAAACATTTTAAATCATTTAGGAGTATTTGGACAACATCTAAAAACATTGTTTTGGTATAAAAACTCATTTAAACAAAATCATCAAAATCTTGATAAAAACATTTATCTAACATTTCGTTCGGTAAAACTTCACGAAATGGCATCCACTTACGATTTTGTTAAGTTGGAAAAGCAAATCCCACACTTTGGTTCTCTTGTGGATTTTGAAGGTATGATCAAACAGGGGTTGGATGAAACCCTTGTGAAGAAGATAATGAGAAAGTGGAGAAATGGGGTGAAACCCTTTCTCCTTTGTGGAGTTTGAGATGACTTATGTCGAAGAAGTCGCTCAGTTCTACGTGAATGCTGAAGTTCACGACGAGGGCATCAAGTCCTCTATTAATGGAAAAGAGTTTACGATCACTGCTGAGGATCTAGCGAAGCATTGTTTGCTTCCGTCGGAAGGAAAGCCGGAGATATTGGAGGCTGATGTAAACTTGGCTGCTGCATGGAAGGAAGTGGCCAAATCTGACTATGCTGCGAAGGTGGTTTACACAGCTGATAAGAAGCTGCTGAAAGAAGATTACCACAAGTTGATGGATATTGTTGCCAAGTGCGTAGACATCAAATTTGGAAGCTTTAATCAGCTATCCAAAACTAAGCTGATCGTGATGGCTGCGATCATGCAGGAGAAGAAGGTAAATTGGGCTGAGTTTGTATACAACAGACTCTGCCAAAATGTTGGAAATAAGTCTTTCAAGGAAGATGGATCGTTCGGAGGATCCTTGGGGTATGGCCTTGTGATTGGCCGGTTGATGGAGGTGAAGGGAGTTCCACTCCGACATGGAAAGGCGTTCCATGTCAATAAGAAGATGTTCCGATCGAATCTTTCCGGAGCTCAGAAGAGAGCTTACGCCAAGAGAGTGGATACAAGTGAGGGGGAATCAGCTGACCCTGTAGATACAGCTGTCTCCTCCCCTCCCAAGAAGAAAGCTGCCCCTGCAGCTGGAAAGAAGACTGTTGCCCCAGCAGCGAAGAAGACGAAAGATGCACCTGCCCCTGCAGCCGAGTCACCTGCCCCTGCAGCCGTGTCTCCTGCCCCTGCAGCCGTAGCAGAGAAGAAATCCTTAGTACCTTCTCCTGGACTGAAGAAGAAGAGGACTGCCAAGACGAGAAAGGCAGCTGCCTCTAAGACAACTGCGAAGACCTTTACCTTCGAGGAACCAGAGGAAGTGGAACCAGGCGTTCCTCTGGTGAAAACCAAAAGAAGAAGAAACTCATCAAGCGTTCAGAGCTTGAGAAAACGTTAGTCTGCCACACTCACCTGGAACAGATCATTAAAATTTGGAGAACTGAGTCTCCATAGATTATTGATGAAACTGCCAAGTCTGCTAAGACCGATCAGCAGAGGCAAGTCGAAGACCCACTGTGGGACAGTACAGGATGAGGAAAAAAAACAGTGAGGCATTTGAATCTCTGCCGACAGGATCGCATCTCCGCTGCGATAGGCGTTCTTTGAGGGTGAAGAGCAACAAGCTCTACAACCTCCATTCCGAGAAAGGAGTTCGGCGGAAGATGATGATGATGATGTGATCATGCTATCTCCACCATATCCGGACATTCAAAATCGTCTGCCGAGAATGGAGGAAGTGGAAGCTGAGTCGATCGAGGGAACAATTCCAAAGACCTGAGTTTATTGAAGAAGAAGAAGAACTGATGGATTTCCTCGGTTTGACCACAGTGGTCCAGGCATTGGATGAGGAGAATAGCATAGATATTTTAAACATCTTCAAAGAAAAGGAGAATGAGCGATTGGCAGAGGAAGCTGAAGCCCGAGAGAAAGCCAATATCTGTCCCTTCACTGGAACCACTGATCACACTCATCCTCACCTCGATGTTCTCTCAGGAAGTGATGAGAATCTGGACCCTGCTGCTGCTACAGAAGAGTTGGAAATGCAGCAAGCCATGCGGGAATCTAGAGTAATGCATGAGCAACAGCTGATGGACGGACCTGGAGAGTCTTCCAAATCACAGCTGGAAATTGACCCTATGGGAGTGTTGCAACAAATTGCAACTGTTGTTGTTCTTGCGACCACTTCCCGCTCATTTCGATGACGGATCTAAGGGCATTGGCGATGAAACTGGAAATTCGGGGACCCAAGTCAAGCCAACCCCTATTGAAGGTGTCTTACTGTAAGTCCAAGCGGCTACGATAATCTAGAAGGGGGGTGAATAGATTATCTCCATCTTTTCAATTTCGCCCTCTTTTTCGAACCAAATGCTCAAACACAATAATAAAGGTGCGGAAAGTAAACAACACACGTCGATTTATAGAGGTTCAACCCACCTAGGGTCTAATCCTCTACCACCCCAGTATATCCGGGATGGATTTCAAAAAGAAAAAAGATTTTATTAATTTACCACAAATTAATACAACACCAACTTACAACAACACCTTGAAGAGCACCACACTCTTCTTCAACACCACATTTGAGATTACCACAATCTCTTCTTGAAGATTACCACAATCTCCAACGGCACCTTCTGAAGATTACCACAATCTTCAACCTTGAAGAATACCAAATTCTTCAACACCTCAACAAGAAGATTACCACAATCTTCTCACACCTAACACCTAGATCACCCAAGTGTGTTCTTACCGCAAGAACACTCACAAGGATATCTTGTGTTGAATGATAACCCAAATTCAAGATTACAACTCGATAATTGATAATACAATAGAGTGCAAGTGTAATCAAGAAAAGCCTAGACCTCAAGGATGTGAAAGTGATAAGCTAGGCAAAATTACAACAAGAAATAAGACAATGTAAGAACAAGTGTATTCTTGAGTGTATCTTGTTGTGTTGTAGTTTTCTCTCATATGGTTGTGCTTCAAAACTTCCTCCATTTATAGGAGATGATTGATACTTGATAGGCTCCTCTTGGAATCTGATTTCTACAAAAAATTGCAATTAAAAACAAGATTATAGCTGTTAGAAATCAATTCCACAATTTAAGGAAAAGTTGTCTGGCCGCGACAATGATTAGAATTTTCTTTGTCAAAGCATAGAGGCGGACCGATGCGCACGAAATAGAGTTTGAAATAATCGTATCAACATTTACATGGGCGACCGGTCGACGTGCACCTCGACCGGTCGACCCTAACCACAACCGGTCGCACTCATCAAAAAATGAAAGACATAATTTATATTTCGATTTTTGCTCCCAGGTATAGGTCGACCGGTCGACGACACCGGTTGCCCTATAGGGCGACCGGTTGCCCTAACCATTTTCTGCAAACATGAAGTTTTCTGTTTTCCTCAACTTTCAGGTACGGGTTGCCCTATACGGCGACCGGTTGACCTCAAAACAAAAGTGTTGTCCAATTTTATATCGAAAATAAACTTCAAGAAATACTCCAAAAAATAGTAAAAATATTTTAGACCGATCGGGAGTATTAGAACAACATTTTAGAAACATTGTTTTGGTGTAAAAATACATTAACACAAAATCATCAAAAGTGTTGTCCAATTTATATCGAAAATAAACTTGAAGAAATACTCCGAAAAATATTAAAACCATTTTAAATCATTTATTAGTATTTGGACAACCTTTAAAAACATTGTTTTGGTATAAAAACAAAATCATCAAAATCATGATAAAACCATTTATCAAACAATCTCCCCCTTTTTGATGATTACAAACCAAAACAATTTTAACGAGGTCGATTTTGAAACCAAAACATTTTTACCGGTTAAAAAGAGCTATCCGTTGTGAGCGACAACATTCCATGCAATGTAAACACAAGGATGAGAGTAGAGATATTCAAACACATATAGCAAAAGCTCCCCCTATCAATATGCACAACAAGAGTAATGTAAAAGCAATCAACCACAAGCTAAAAGCTTAGCTTTTACATATTGATCTTAGGTTCAAGAGCTTATAAGCTCCCCCTGTCAACAAAACATCATTAGACAAGTATATAAGTCCATCATACATCAATTGGACTAAGTATAATGCACAACTTATGGCTTTATCAAGCCATAGCTTATAGCTTCTTTTGTTAAGCTTAACTTAGCTTTTATGAGCTAATGAGCTTATAACCTGTTTCTCCCCTTTGGAATCATCAAAAGAATGTTAGCACGATAAAAATATCATATAATCATATCAAAGTGCGCAACTAAACCGATGTATCGAGCTATTTGAACAATGAAGCTTATAGGCCAAATGGGAGGGAAAAGTCGATCATACGACTTGTGGAAGCTTATGAAAAGTCATTTGATTTGCAAAAACATGATCTCTATAAATATAAGAGACTTTTGAAATCAAGAGAATCATGTAGGTGATGAATTTTTCATTGAAACATTTTATCGAACACTTGGCGGGCGTCAAGTTTTAAAGAAGATGTATATAGCCCTTGTAAATGTAATCAAGCCAAGTTTTTCATCACCAAAATCAGTTACAATACACCATAAATGACAAGCTTATCAAATTTATATGAAACTTCCATCAACAATATAACAAATAAGTCACAATCTCAAGGGTTCAACCCAATTGAGTAAAGGGAGTAGAATTCTTACCATTTAATAGGTAAAGATGAGAGATGGTGATGATAAACATGCTATATAAGGTCCAAAATATGAATTGAATGCATGAAAACAAATTTTGAGTGAAATTTGTGTGAATTTGGCAAAGGGGACGAAAAATGGCAAAAATGGGTTAAAATGACTAAGGCATGAGACCGAATGGTTTTAATCCAAACTTTTGCTTTAGGCGACGGTCGTGGTTGAGGCGGCGACGGCCGACGTTGAGCGGCGAGTTGCCCTCAACCTCATCAGTCCACTGTCTTGCCAGTTTTAATAAAATCCGAATTTTCAACCAAAAATCTGATTTTTCGCCCCTAAGTTTTAAAAACATGCAAAATGCAAACGTAGACCTCATTTAATATACATTATGTCATAATCAAGCTCGAAATGAGGTAAAATACTCAGCGGTTAAGAAAAAAAAATCCGCGAGTTATCCTTGAGACGGAATTAAACACATCTCAAGTTTTTGTTAAAAATGCAATCCCTTAGAAAGTTTTTCGAATCTCAATATGTTTAGTTCGATTATGACGAACTATATTTTGAATAATTTTCACCGGACTTGTTATCCCGAAAAATAAGAACGTTTTAAAGCTTTGGATAAACAAGTCATAAGAAGAAGTGCCTTACAAATATTTGAAAATTTCTTTTAACGGCACTTTAATGAGATTCGTTGGGATAGTTTTTGAAGTCGAGCATATAGACATAAGGCATATGGAATGTCGGTTCTATAGGAATAATATAAGAAAACATACCTCGAATGTGTTTGTCAACCGACATGCCTTTCTCAACCTTTGTCAATTTCTTCATTAGTAGCCATAGAGTTTGAGATGATTCTTCCTTCTTCAATGCCTAACTCCTTCAAGAGTTCTTTTGAAATATAACCATCTACTTGGCATTGATTAACTTGAAGTCCAAAGATGAAATTTGATCTCCCCCATCATGTGATACCATGTTCATCTCAAGTTCACCTACATCAACTTAGGAGAATCTCTTGCACAAAATATTCATTAGTAGCACCAAAAATATTCTCATAAATATGCACAAGCAAACAATCTTGCCCTTTTTCAAAAAACAAGGACAATAGTATCAACTTTACCTTTTGTAAAATCATTTAGCAAAAATAGCTAAGTCTATCATACCATACATGAAATACTTGTTTGAAACCATACAAGGCCTTTTATAAAGATCATTTGGCCTAGAAAAATTTAAACCCCGATGGTTGTTTTACATAGACTCTTACTAGAATAAAGCCATTTAGAAAATAGGATTAAACATCCAATTGGTAAAGCTTGAAATTTTCTTAAAACAAGAATGGGCAAGTAAAATGCAAATAGCTACTAAATGTGCTATGAGTGCAAATGTTACATCAAAATCAATTACCTTCTTCTAGAAAATACCTTCGAGCTACTAACCTCGCCTTAGTTCGACCAATGTTGCCTTGGTCATCGAGTTTGTTCCGGAATACCCTTTTTGTTTACTTCATTACTATCATCATAGGGCATCTAAGGTGTTCACAATAGAACATATACATCCAAATATTTTGAGGTAACCAATATTTGGAGTACTTCATTTCTCATCTACACAACTTAACAAACTCATTAACAAAGATCGCTTATATAGGCAAAAAATAGCCCACGTGTAAAAACATGCCTCAATCATCAATCACAAAATATCTTGCATAAGAGCATAGTAGAAATAGACACTATATATATAGACCATGAAGCAAGAAACACATACTATGCATTTAGAATATCATCAAGAGTCTAATAAATCATGCAAGTTCAAATAAGCTTAAGAAAGCTATAAAAGGTCTCTTTTGAAATTAGAAAATCCGATAGCATATAGTTGAGACCTCATTTAAAAGAAGTATTTGAACAAGAGTTGACAAAGCAAATATGTGCAATCAAATATCGAATAGTGCCTTTCAAAAAAATCTAAAAATCCTCTTAATGGCACTTGTATGAAATACTATGAAAAACAAGCACATAGGCACATGGCAATACATATATTGAGTCTATAAGAATAAGAATAACACAAGTAAACGTATCTCAATAGTTTATGCCTTTCTTGACCAATAATGACGTAAATGGCCATTTGTGAAAATATGTAAATCCTACACAATTCTTAAAACAAATCTAGCACAAATCATAATGATAAACGTGTAGGCTAAGAGATATCACAAGTAAGCTCATGCCATAAAAATCCATAGGAGATGATAACACACCCTAGTCTAAAAAAATGCACAAGAGTTTTAAAAACATCATATAAGGTCTTCTTTTTTCAAAAATATTTTAAAAGCACAAATATATATTGAAGACCTTAATTAAAAAATAAATACTTGAAAACTCATTTGCAATATAGACACAAATAAAAACATGCATAACAAAATAAAATGCATATTTTAAATGGGGAGATACGGTTTACCAATTACGCCGTTTCCATGGGTTATGTATTTCCCATTGTTGATGATATCTTCCCTTTTGAAAATCTTCATGTTGATGGTAGTCTCTCCAATTACTCCATCTCCAAGGTTTGTTGTCTTCCCATTGTTGATGGTCTCTTCTTCTTTGAAAATCATCTTGTTGATGATGTCTTTGCCATTTCCAAGGATTGTGTTCCTCCCATTTTTGATTATATCCTCTTCTTGGAAATTGACTTTGTCGAAAATAGTTTCTCCTTCTTTGATCAAATGAAACGGTCATTTGATGTCTTCTTGGCGGTATAAATTTTCTTCGATCATTATTTCGCCAGGTACCTAATATGACATTGTTTTGTGGTACCCTCATGTGTTTGGGTCCTTTGGGATTACTCTTGAGACTTTTAGGTCTCCAACAATAATTAGAGCTATTTCTAGCCCGACAAGTATTTACCGTATGACCCTTTTTACCGCAATAAAAGCATGTAATAATTCTAGGAGCATAATAACCAACGTGCTTAGAGACTTGATTCTTTTTCATGTGATTGACACTCTTAGGCTTATGATCAAGTTCTAGTTTGAATTATCACAACAATCAACAATATTGGTCATTCTATCGGTACTTTCTAAGTTGGATTTAGATAAATCATTTTTCAAGCAATTTATATCCTCAACAAGAGTACTATTTTCTTTCTCAAGGTTTCTAACCTTGTCAAGAGTGGTGGTGTGAGCACATGATAGTGATTCATAGGAAGTAAATAAACTATCCTTATCATTCTTTAAAACAATGAATTCCTTTTTCAAATATTTGTATTTAACAAGTAAGTTTTGGAATTCATCTTGTAATTCATCAAAATCATTTTGCAAATCACTATAATCATTATCATAGGAAGTAGAGGGTTTAGAACTTACCTCGTTTTCTTCTTCGATGCCTATGAGGCATTGTTCAACTTCTTCATCATGGGAGGTTGTAGAAGGCTCATCCCGTATTGTTGGATTTGATGTTGTATCCATTTGTGAAGTAGATGCTTTTGGGTTGCTCCTTTCATTTGCATACACTTCATAGATGGCTTCTAATTTTTGCCATACTTCATGTGCCGATCGAATACCTTCAACATGATCAAATTCCAAAGTAGTAAGTGAACAATACAAAATACTAAGAGCTTTACCATTTAAGGAGATGATTCTCTTCTCTTCATCATTGAGCTCTTTGAAGCCTTTAGAGGTGTGTGGTGTATTCTTCATCGGAATGGATTCTCCATTGATGACGGTGTTCCAAATATCAAACCCGCAACCTTGTAAATAGCATTCCATTCTTTCTTTCCAAAATATAAAATTTTGGAATCAAACCGAGGTGGCTTGGTGGTGGAGGTCGGAAAGATGAGCTTCGTTCAGAGTCGATGATCGTTTCTCTTCACTCGCGATGTGAAACGAGCTTGCCAAAGAGTTTGGCTCTGATACCACTTGTAAGTCCAAGCGGCTACGATAATCTAGAGGGGGGTGAATAGATTATCTCCATTTTTTCGATTTCGCCCTCTTTTTCGAACCAAATGCTCAAACACAATAATAAAGGTGCGGAAAGTAAACAACACACGTCGATTTATAGAGGTTCAACCCACCTAGGGTCTAATCCTCTACCACCCCAAGATATATCAGGGATGGATTTCAAAAAAGAAAAAGATTTTATTAATTTACCACAAATTAATACAACACCAACTTACAACAACACCTTGAATAGCACCACACTCTTCTTCAACACCACCTTTGAGATTACCACAATCTCTTCTTGAAGATTACCACAATCTCCAACGGCACCTTGTGAAGATTACCACAATCTTCAACCTTGAAGAATACCAAATTCTTCAACACCTCAACAAGAAAATTACCACAATCTTCTTACACCTAACACCTAGATCACCCAAGTGTGTTCTTACCACAAGAACACTCACAAGGATATCTTGTGTTGAATGATTACCCAAATTCAAGATTACAACTCGATAATTGATAATACAATAGAGTGCAAGTGTAATCAAGAAAAGCCTAGACCTCAAGAATGTGAAAGTGAATAGCTAGGTAAATTACAACAAGAAATAAGACAATGTAAGAACAAGTGTATTCTTGAGTGTATCTTGTTGTGTTGTAGTTTTCTCTCATATGGTTGTGCTTCAAAACTTCCTCTATTTATAGGAGATGATTGATACTTGATAGGCTCCTCTTGGAATCGATTTCTACAAAAATTGCAATTAAAAACAAGATTATAGCTGTTAGAAATCAATTCCACAATTTAAGGAAAAGTTGTCACTGCACAACGGTTAGAATTTCTTTGTCAAAGCATAGGCGACCGTCGCACAAAATAAAGTTTGAAATAATCGTATCAACATTTACAGGCGACCGACGCGTGCACCTCGACCGGTCGACCCTAACCACAACCGGTCGCACTCATCAAAAAATGAAAGACAGAAGTTCTGTTTCGATTTTTGCTCCCAGTGCCGGCCGCCTTATAGTCGTCGGCCGGCCGACGGCTGTCGGCGGTTGCCTATAGGGCGACCGGTTGCCTGACCATTTTCTCGCAAACATGAAGTTTTCTGTTTTCCTCAACTTTTAGGTACGGGTTGCCATATACGGCGACGGTTGACCTCAAAACAAAAGTGTTGTCCAATTTTATATCGAAAATAAACTTCAAGAAATACTCCGAAAAATAGTAAAAATATTTTAGACCGATCGGGAGTATTAGGACAACATTTTAGAAACATTGTTTTGGTGTAAAAATACATTAACACAAAATCATCAAAAGTGTTGTCCAATTTATATCGAAAATAAACTTGAAGAAATACTCTAGGAAAATATTAAAACCATTTTAAATCATTTAGGAGTATTTGGACAACCTTTAAAAACATTGTTTTGGTATAAAAATAAAATCATCAAAATCATGATAAAACCATTTATCAAACACTTACCACCTGCCCCAACGGCTGAACACTCACAGAAAAGCCGGGAGTTTGGAGAAGAGTGACCCCATTCAAGTCACTCACGGTGGTGTACCACCGAGTGGGGAAACTCCCTCCACCGCACTAGGTTCGGAGGTTCTTTCGCGACTCCATAACGAATCTAGGAGGCGAAGTGGAGAAGGAACAAGAAAAAGAAAACAAGCAAGTTGTCATCGACGACGCTCGACGATTAAATCATCTCACGGTGGTGTCAATCGCTTCTGCAGCCGAGGACGCGCGATGCAAATCGAGGCACATGATGGATCGCCTTAGGAGTTAACACTGGGCAATGAAAGTGCAATCCATAGAGTTGAGACTCCTGTGGATGCCACCGTCGAAGACCCCAAGACACCGAGTTTGTCGAAGGGAATGTCCAGGCCTCATTGCGATTGCATTGCAGGAGGTATCAAGGCCTACGGGAGGTTGATACTTCCCTAGGTAAAAAAGCAGAAGCACGGAACATCCCTTCAGTTATCATCGATGCATCTGAGAAGGAGATAAGTGCCCTTCATGATTCCCAAGACAACCCTGATGTAACATTTTTGGGATCTGAAGGTGAAGATGAGGTTGAGTCATCCCCCGTTGCAAGTCCAAACGACTCAGCTGAGGATGTTTTTCCCGAACGAGTAAGCGGAATTCAAGGCGCTTTCGTCAAAAGTTCAATTTTGATGATGAGCCACCCTACAAGTCTCATCATCGTCCGATGACGCTACTGATACGGCCGAGGACCAGACAACTCATATGGAAAAACCAGCTGAGACCGACAAAGCTGTTGAGACAGGTGAGGCTCAGCCAGCTGGGTCCATACCACAACAGACCCCAGCTGAATCACAGCCAACTACGCAGGCTCCCAAAGCTACAGCAGAATCGACTCCACCGGGCACATCACGGCCGCAAGTCACAGTTGAACAGATTCCCTATGTCCGTGATGATGCGTTTGAACAAACTTTCCCTTTCTCACTAGAGCTGGCTGATCTTGATGAAGAATCAGCTAGAGATCAACAACATTTCCATAGACCTGATCCAATCATTCCAACAGATACCATTGTTCCAGCAAACTTTGACTTTTGGCTTGGCCGCCCGAGAGACGGAGGTAACAAATGGTGAGGTTCGAGAAGTTTTCAAGACTATATTTGCGGAGATAGAGAAGATGGAAAGGCACCAGGACTCAATAGACATGCGGCCGATAACCGAGATGCTAATCTTACTATCGATCTACGTGGAATCATAGTCGAGGATCCGAGAATGGTGGCAACATCAGCAGATAATGCGCGTTGAACAAGTTCGATATTTCAAAGCATTGTACAATAAGATGCTAATCTGGAGCGCTGACAATGTTGACATGAAGAAGAGGATGCAAGAAAACATTGATAGAATGCATACCTCTCATACCACAGAAATGGAGCTACCGCGCGAATTTCATCGAAAAGAACTTCTGCGCGTAGAGGAGAACATGAATGAAAAATTCAAAGATTCTTATGGCTGAAATGAAGTTGGTGACACCTGAATCCAACGCCACTCGCATGACATTTCGAGAAGCATACTCCGCAGTGAGAATCCAGCGAACTCGGCTATCAGTCACCTAGATTTCATGCTTGCGGCATGTTTCTGGGGTTCCTCTCTCCTTTGATGATGCCAAAAAGGAGAAGATGAATACCTAAAGACGTTGGAAGCGGTCCATGATTGAGAAGAAGGACGTTGTGAAGGAGAAGACGGTGGCAAAAGAAGAAATAAAGGGAAAATCGGTTGAGGGGGAAGGTTCGAAGGATATGACTTTGATGGTTGCTAGAACCCCTCAACAAGGACTTGTCACGATTGACATAATCAAGCAAACTTCCGGTGACTCGCGCTCCAACAACTGTTGTGCCCATGTCCGAAAAGAGGAAGATAGTAGAAGCAGAGATGACGGAGATTAAAAGAAAAATGGATGTCGTGCGATGGACATACTAAAACAATACGGAGGCATTCCGGTAGAAAGAGACACTGATGCCATTTCGGACATCGGAACCGAGCCTAGATCTGTTGATGAATTCAATATACTCGCATCCGAGGGATACTTCGAGAACATGACCATGGCCCAAGCCTGGGATTTGTATTGGGAAAAAGGCCTCAAGCTTTGTGAAGAAGCTGACAGGCAACAGACTCCTAGCAATCACTCTGCTGGTCACTCTACTGAAAAGAAGAAGGCCCCAGTACAATACACACCCAGAGGAAGAAGTAGAAGCGGTGGAGGAAGAGGTTTCAAACCTAGACCTCTACCCAAAAACATTGAATATATAGATCCAGGGAAGAAAGGAGGGATCTATTGGGCTGGGTTGTGAAGTAGCCAACCCTGCAAGTGGCCAAGAACAATGCTTTGAGTATGTAAAGAGAATCGAAGAAGAAAATAAAAGACAAACTCAAATTTGTGGGAAGAGAGACAAGAAAGAAAAAGAAGAGATGAAGCTACCGAGTAAAAGCCTATGAGAAAAAGCGGATGAAGAAGAGAAGAAGAGAAAAAGGTCAGAAGACGACACAACTGATAAAGAAAGAATGAGGCAGCGAAGGAGATGAAGTGTTGTTGTCCACCCCTTCATGTAATTTACTTTGGTAAATACATAAGTATGTAAGTCTTCTGTACATTGAATAAGAAATTTGTAATTTCTCTATTTTTTTTACGTAGACATATATGTTTGCTCTGATACACTTTGTAAACAGCCGTGTAAAGGACAAGAATGTTATGATCAATAAAAAGATTGATTCTACACATGCATTCTCTGTTACTGCACTACATGGTATGTATCTTTGATGCTTACATTCTTGCATGTATGTTTTAAGTTTTGGCATCATCAAAAAGGGGGAAATTGTTGGGAAATTTATTGTTTAGATTTTGATGAATGCCATGTAAACCTTAGACTAGGAAGTTGGCACCCCATTTTCTTTGTATTTTTGCATTGTAATAGATAGGGATGTACGAGCTGAGTCAAGTCAGCTATGCCTGGATATGCAAGAAGTCAACTGAAGGCTAAAATGAAGACTATGTTGTATAGCAGCTGAGTATGGCAAGGAGGAGAAGTCAAGAACTCGACTGAAGGAGTATCACCGGCACTACGGTGTGAGAAGTGTCGTCAAGTCAACTCTAGACACAGACAAGTCAAGTTGAAGTGATGATGAGTCTTCCAATGATTGGGAGCTGACTCGAAGTCACCTGGGGAAGTCAAGGAACTGCAGTCAAGTCAAGACAACTGAAAAGAGTCCATTGCACAAAAGTCAAGAAAGTTACTTAAATAAGTAATGAGATAATTACATTTAACCACCCCAACTTTATCCCTTTTTATACTTCACCCCCTAAACTTTCATTCGCGACACTTTGCACCCTGAACTATGAAAATTACTACACTTCGCCCCTTATGGACAATTTTGCCCCTAGGTTTTATCCTTTTAAAACAATAGTTCAAGTTATCCCCTCAAACTCTAATTTGTGGCAAACTACTACATAATAATAAATTTATTGCATTAATCATTAAACATGAAAATTTTACTCCTCAATCAATTTTATTTTTCGGATTTTTCGAGAAACGAGAATTATTATTTTTCATCACTTGTTTTGTTCGTGGCATTGTTACACCTACTTAGATCCAGTCTCTATTCGAGGTTTTAAATGGATCATGTCGGGTTTCACCTATAAACTCAACAAAGACATAATTTAATCAAAATTCTTATTTCAAGTATAAACCGTATAAAATTAGGTCTATAGATCGAAAATGAACATAGTCCATTACGACCATATCAGGCCCAACATGCTTCCGTAAAATTAATAAATCCCTTAAAATTCATACCTTCTTTGACCGAAACAAAGACCGGGTTAAATGGTTCGCAACACCACCGATCGGAAAATTATCGCCCCGGATCGTTTGACAAACGGCTCCTCACTGTTCAACCTCACCCTCGGGGAAGATGATCGCAAGTTATCCGACTCCTTAAACATTCAAAGATGACCTTGGTTCGTTTCCTACTCCGGCGTATAAGTAATTATTAAACGGGATGAATTAATAGTACATTATGAACACATGTTGAAATGAAAGCCTCTCTTTATTAAGAACTTATAGAAATATTTATTACATTAGTAATCTCCTTTTGGGAGGAGAATCGATTTAGCCTCTCATAGATGAGGCTTCCACTCGAAAAACACATAAAAGTTTAAAAACTAAAACACTCAAAATATTACAAATTTTCTCTATCGATTTTATTATAAGAAAACTAAGGGAAATGTTCGATGTCATCGCCTTCCTTCAAATCCTGCATTTTATAGAGGTAAGTCCAGGACTTCAAAGGCGGACTTCAAATCTTGCGATATATATGACGCCATTTGCTTACGTCATATCCCACATTATTGCCTCGGTGGTTTTCTTTTTCTCCCGCGACTCACCCCATGTGATGTTTGTCGAAATCTTTTTAAAAATTTGGTTTACGTGGTCCTCGAGGATAACGCGTCTTGTGAGCTAGGCCCTTATCCTTTCCAGTGCATGATCTTGTCGGTCGGGTTTGGGTCGGAATCCTTTCCCAAACTCGGGTTCTTTTGTTGGGCATGCTTGTGATCCGATCGACCCAACGGCCAACATGCGCCATGTTACAAAATTTCCGGTAAGTTTCTTTGCTTGCGGAATCTTGTTTTCAGAGAATTCTTCTTTTGGTCTCGAAGAGTTCTTCCGCAAACCCCGTGGTTGATCCGTCATCGAATTTAAAAGGAAAGATCCATTCGCCGACTCGGGAAGAACTTGAATGGATATTTGACTTTGTCCATTTCGATTAGACAAACCCAAAGACCCCATGCTCGCAAATGGTAGAAGCTTCGTCTTTAGAAAATGCTCCTACTAACATCGGTCCTTCTTCCGGGGTGAAAGCGCCTTAATATATTTTAAAGCATTTCCATCCTAGGTCTTCTTAGCTTGATGAAATGAAAAGCTTCATTAAAGCCTTTCTTCATTTGGTTCAGAGCTGCACCGATAAAATACGATTCCAAAATATCGCCTCTAGCCAAGTGTGGATTATTGGCCCAAGTCTCAAATCGCTTCCCCAATCCATTTCGGTAATTTTGAAATTTCGGGAATCCTGGTGACACAAGATAGATTGAAGCTAAAGCTCCAAAAGTATACCATTCTGTACTTCATTTGGATGACTTCTGGTTCATCCAAACTCGGGATACTTGCCGAGATATCAACCATTGTTTTTCTCGGGTTAATACCTTGTCTTGTGACTAGTTTCTCCCATTGCCTCGATATACCCGCATAGGAGAAATCTTAATCTCTTGATTTGAACCTTAGATTTGCCTGTCTGTGGCCTAAGATTCAACTCTCTCTCTTTACCCCAGTCTTTGGGTTGACTTGAAGACTCGGGTTGTGACAGGAGCTTCAACATTAAATTCTGATTTGTACACCTCGGGGGATGCATCACCCGCAACACTTGTGATTATGGTACTTGAATCCATAACCTCCGGGTTAGAGCCCCGTACTCTCTCGGCCCCTTTTGCACCGTAGGAGATGCGGCTGGAAGAGAGGCCCTTGCAGCCGCTAAGAACAATTGTCCTTGAGCAAACCGGGCATGCTCGTATTTTAGAAACGGATTTCTCGGTCAGCTGTTGAAGTCGCCCAAAGAAACTTCACGCATTGAGACATAACGTCCCAAAATCTCGTTCTAGACTCTCAAGGTTTTCCTCGAGATGTCTTACTCGTTTAAGGACCTCGTTAGCAACGCGTCCCTTCCATCTCGTGTCAAGAAATCGCAAGAATATTTTCATGAGATTTTATAATGACAATATCATAATCATAATATTGACATTCAGACTTGCCATCTAAGTAATCGAGCCTTTTCTCGGTTTTGATTCAATTTTATTTTTCGTAAAAGCCTTGACACTTGAATTATCAATTTTTAAAGTAAACTTTTAGCCATAAAAATAGAGGCCATTTTTTAAAAGCCTTTACGATCGCAAAGAATTCTTTTCGTTAATATGCCACCGAGTTGCTTCACTAGGGGTGAATAAACCATCTAAAGATATCTGCATGGCACTTCCTCGTTTGGTGTGACTTTCGTAAGAACCGCCGCCCACCAATCATCACCGGCATCGTGTACAGTAACCAATTCGTCCTCGTCTTGGGAATCGCAAGCTTTGGAAGCTTTTTACAAACTTCTTTTAGTTGCTTAATTCCTACTTGATGTTCATCTTCCCATTTGAAATCTGCATCTTTTTTAAGTAATGGGCTAAACACCTTCTCGTAGTATGCTAGATTGTTAATAAACATTCTAGCAAAATTAACAACTCCTTAAAACTCTGAAGTTGTTGCTTCTTGTCTTTTAGTGTATCCGGAAATCCTCGTATCTTTTCCACAATATGATTACGTAGAATAATTCCATTCATCGATTTCAATTCCGAGGAATTCAATCTGTCTTGTTGCGATTACACGCCTTTTTCCAAAGCACTAATCCTTCTTTGTGACATACATCCGAAAATATTTCCAAATGTTTGAGATGCTCCTTCATGTTCTTTGAAGCGATTAGAATGTCGTCGATATACACAAACATGAAACTGAAATAATCTTTGAAAAGATTATCCATCTTCCTTTGATATATCTGGGGTGCGTTAGCCAATCCCATAGGCATCACGTTCCAAATATAATGTCCCCTGTGGTGTAGAAAGTCTGTAAACTTCTTACTTTCTTCCTCCATCTTAATCGGTAGAATCCAGACTTGCAATCGAACTTTGAGAATATCTTGGCACCTTTGATGCAGTTAACCAGATGTTCTCTACTTGGGATATAGTATCCGTCGAACTCCAAAATGTTATTAATCCCTTTGTAATTAATAACAAGTCTTCGCTTTCCTCTTTTGATTTCTCCATGGTTTCGACTAAGAATCACGGATCATTTGTATGGAGAAACTCCTGGTGAAATTAACTTAAGGTCAAGATGTTCCTTAAGTATCTTCTCGCATATCCTCACGATCCTCCTGGTTCATAAGGATTGGTTTGAATCTTACGAACTCGTACTCCTTTCCGAGTTTAACCTTTAAGGAAGCTTTAAGCTCGTTCTTATCCCACCAAGCCAAAGGATCTTCATTGTAATTCCTTTGGATCTTCTTTCTTGATGTCCTCGAGTGATATTTGTTCCTCCGGTCACGTCACTCTGCGGACTCTCCATTAGACTCATCCATAATTCCGCAACGGCTTCCGGAGTTACTCGTTCTTCTCCTTGTACTACGAATGAATACAAGTTATTATCCCATATCTTCCGATCCTTTTGAATGGAACCAAATTGTCTATAGGATAATAAAGCTTCACCAAATTTCCTTCGATCCGCCATTTTTGGATTGCGAAGTTTGGCTTCATCACCACGCTTGTGCGAAAATTAATAGGCATTTTTTCGTAAAATGCTTCCCCTTGATCTCGGACAATAATCTTATGATCACATAAGGTTGTGAAAATAAGTCTTCTCGTCTCGTTCTCTTGTGTGAATCGCTTGAATGTTTGTAGGAAATTGTTTCCTAGCAAAATATATCTTTCATATCATGGAAATAGATTGGTGGCGTCTTTACTTTGTACCATGGGTCGCCCGCCTCCGATCATTATTTTCGCTTGTTTAATTCCCTGTTAAGGATAAGAATCCTTTTAGAGAAATCTCTTCCGCAATAGCTGGTAAATCTTCTCCAATTTCTTTAGGAAAAACATCCAAACTAAAAGTACATATTCGGCACTGAATCAATATAGGCGGCGAAATACTCGGCCTTGTATTGACATATAACATTCCAATAGAAATGTATATGGAGAATGGACTAGTGGTCATCCGATTCTCGTATCTTTTATTTTTTGTGAACTCCATTCGTCTTGTAATCTTTCCCAAGGTTTATGTTCCTCAAGAAATTCAATTCCAAAGATTAATTGTTTGCAGGACCTTTCCGCAACTCCTGTGATAGTAAGCTCAATTTCTCCTATCTTGAGGCTTCCTTGATACCTTCCAACGATTGGTTGTTGGGGATAATATAAAACATCACAAGGGAAAATGTTATCCTTTTGAGTGATGTCGAATATTACTTCAACCTCTCGCCATCCTTCTCGGACATTTGGCTCTCTTTGTTTTAAAAACATCGGGGATGCGCTCGAATCGTACTTGGTCTCCTTTCTTCCCAACGGCTGCTACTCACCATTCTCTTCTTTGGAAAGACATCCTTCTAGGCTCAACTCGAGACTTGACTTTTGTTGAAGACTGGTTGATCTTGAATTATCATATCAATCTCCTTAATAGTTGGAGATTCAATGATTTAGTAACACCACCCTGGCAAAGTCCTCAAAGATTCTTGGGACTTCAATAAATTCCTTTCTCAAGAATACTTAGAAATGATGGGTATTCGAGAGAGCATAGGAAATCTTGTATGTGATCGAGTAAGGCCTATTTCCTTCTTTCATCAAATCGACTCTTTTGAAATCTTGATGAAGGGTTAGGACTCTACTGAAATCTCGATCTCCCAAATTGTATGCAATCCTAGGATAGACATTAAATGCCAATTTCCCTGCATACAAATTTCAGAACAGCTCAAGGCATGAATCCTTGAGATGTGAGATTCGCTTGTCAAAAATAGCAAGATTGAGTGGCGAATCTATTCCTTCCTTGAATGTTGCCTTAATAATGACTCTTATGGCTCCAATGTGAATCCATGAGAGTGTATTTGCAACTTCTCTTTTAACTCTGCTTTTGATCTCCTGTATTTCTCTAATAGGGACCAATCGCATCTCGATCGTAGGTAAACTCCATCGGAATGGCTAATTCTCTGGTTGTTATCCTGTGAATAATTTGGTGTTTTCTGTTACGAAACCCCATTTTATCCAATGCTTTTTCCATAGCTCCAATTGTAAATCCATCATAGACTTGAAGCTTTGGATCTTCCTTCATAATTCTCATAAGAGTTTTATGAGAAACAAGTCGTGTGAGAGAGGAATCGACATATCCTCCCGACTGTTGCCTCTTGAAGAATTTCTTCTTCACTGCGATTAAGTGAGTCACTTCCATCATCGAATAGATCTCTTCTTCATAGATGCTTTCATCCGAGGAATATCCTCAAATTGATACACCGTATTAAATCCACGATAATAGACGACTTCTTCGATTTCTGGTGTGGCCTCGAACCGTCGACTCCTCGTTTCTCGATTTTACGGACAATCGGTCGAGATATGTCCTCTTGCTCCGCATGTCCAGCAATTACTGATCTTTGAAACTTTCATTAGCTCGGTGTGAGCACGCCGAAAGTTCTTCTCCCGGATTTCTGTTTGGTACTTGCTTGATTAGAACTCGATGATGAGGCTCTACTCCTTGCAGTCTTTGGTCTTTGTCCCGATTTATAGCTTCGGGCTTTTGTTTTGACGAGAACCTTCTAGGTCTCCATGAAGACCTATTTCTTTTATTCTTTGCTTCCTCGGCGGTATGGATGGCTTCTCTCCTTCTTCTTCTTGTGCCGCCTTGGTTGACCTCCCACAACTGTTGGGATATCATTATCCACGCAACATAGAGGAAGGCGCTTTGTTAATTCCTCTTAATCTCTTGTAATTCTGTGCAGAGTCGCTTGATAGCACCATTCGAGATAACTTGGCCTTTAGGAAAGACATTTTTCCGCCACGCGTTTACTTGACTCCATCCTTGTATTCCTTGATAAGCATTTCTCTCCGGGGACTCGGAATTTTGGCAAAGAATAGTTTGTGCAGCTTCTTTTCCTCAATCTTGGATTTCCACCGTATTCGGTGAATAACTTGATATATTCGTCAATATGACAAATATCCGAATAACTCAAGGCTATAGAGGGCTTGTTTATATTTCTTTCTTTTTCATCCTCTAATCCTCAAAATAACCCGTGCCGATGAATTGGATTTTGAATAGTTTTGCCATACCATCGACAATTCCTTTAAGTGATTCCGGATGTGACCGAACTTTTTAAATCTTGGCATCGGTCATATCCGGCAATCTTCACCGATCCTTCAAGACTCATTTCAAGGAGTAAAATGAATGAATCCTTTGTAAGATCGAGGGTTCCGCTGAAATTTCTCATGGTCAAGCCCATTCATCAATGAGAACTTCCTGTTTTTAAAATCAGGATGTCAGATTTAACATCAACCCATACGGATGTATTGGGTCGAGGTGCGATCTTCCATAAGGCGTCGATAAACATTCGGCCTTCCGGTAGGTTGTCGGTTCCCAAGAGGGTTTCGACCTCCTGTTCTCGAAAGTGGATCACTCCCGGTCGTGAAATCCCCAAAGATGTGGCATCCTCTCGCCCCGAGCTCCCGATGTGAACCCGTACTTTCTTCGACGTTAGGATTAATCGGTGGCGATGGTGGAGGAATTGGTCTACCTTGTGGATCATAGGTAACCAAAGGCGATTCCTCACTGCGTTCATCTTTAAATCTACAATACCTAATCCCGCAAAGGATTACGCCAGGTCATGTAGATCTTTAAGATTCATCTTTTCAATATCCATCTTTTTTAATTTTTGATGGATTTTCCTTTGATAAGGGCAATGAGCTTTTCCTCATCTGTCATCTTTCGTATAACCGGTTGGTTTCCCTTTTTGGTGTAAATAGGTACCGCCCCAAAATCAATACGTTTTCTTCCTAGGATGAACTCGCCTGTCCTCCAGGTTCTTGACTCGTTTGAATATCATGAAGGAGTTCAAAAGTTTTCTTCGATATTTCACCATCGTCTTCATCCAGTTCGGATCCGATGAACTTGTCGGGTAGATGAATATGGCGGTTGCCATAATTCTCGCACCGTCTTCAGGTTTCTCTAAGATCTTGGAGATCTTAGATTTTTTCGAAGTATCTCGTTCCACTCGGTACTCCATCGGGAATCATTGTTCGATGGGAATTTTCATGAACCGTTTCTTGAAGGTTCATCAAGTGAACATATAAGTGCAGTTAAGCATCCAGAATCGCTTATAATATTCGCTCGCATTTTGCATTGCGCTTAAGGTTTCCCGTCGGCTCGCTCATCCTTTTCTTCATGTTGGTATTCCCAATATGAAACTTGGTCAAGGTGTTCTTGTGCATACATCGTCAATATTTGACGATATGTCCTGTAAGGGGTACATCTCGGACATCGGTCCGGATCCATAATCTCGCAGATAATTCTCCTCACCAATTGTTAATTACTTAAATATAATAAATTCAACTAAAAGTTCTTAATAAACCTAGGCTCTGATACCATTTTCGAGGATCGCAAGACCATGAGGAGTGGAATTGAAAATTGCAATGAAATTTATAGACTAGGTGGTAAAGTGCAACAACTTCAAAGTTTAGAGGGTAAACTGAAAACCAACTTTAATGAAACTAGGGGTAAATCTGGAAATTTTAGGCAAAGTGCAAAATTTCGTAAAGTTGAGGGGGCAAAGTATATCGTTTCAAAGTTTAGGTGGCAAAGTGTAAAAACTTGAATAGTTTGGGGTGTTAATTGTAATTATCTCATAAGTAATACTTCCATGCTGCAATATTCTAGAGTGCTCAGTCCCAGAAGCATGCAAAAGGAATAAACCAATGGGAAGCATCGCACTTTTTGTGTCAGGCCCTGGAAAGCTGCAAGACATTTAATACGAGGAAATGTCAACATCAAGGATCGCAACAAGACAAGCCAGCGAACACTAGTGTCTTTTGAAAATCAGCCTATCTCTTCAACGGACTGATTTTTGAAAGAGCACTATAAAAGGCAGATGAATCAATTTGAGAAGAGGTGACCTTGCATACCTGAACTACGAACATTCAAGCTAACATTCGAGTTGTAACCAAGCAAAATATTCTCAAGTTATTCAAGCAAATCCTCAAGCCTAAACTTGAAGGAAATCGATCCAACACCAAGTCTGTGAAGGAAAGACAACTTCAAACTGTTGAAGAGGAAACTTTTGAAGAATCAAAAGGGTCTACATTCAAGGAGATTGTAGAAAGGTTCAAGGTCGAACCGGTCTCAAGTTATTGGGAGGCTTCGTGATCAAATCCAAGAAGCTTGAGCAAGTGGGCTAAAGTAGTAAGACAGCCGCCCTGTGAAGAAGCTGAGTCGGACGAGAAGCGGTTGTGTGACCAAGGCATCTCGGATCGAGTCCCAAAGGATCAAGTCATTTTGTGTGATCAAGACTTGTATCCGGATTGTTAACCACTTTGTACTCGATCAATACTTAGTGGATTCCTCCAGGAGTTGGAGAAGAGAGGAGTAGAAGAATTACCCCATCTTCGAACCTCTATAAAATTCTTGTGTCATTTACATTTCAAAGATATTACTTCTTCGCACATTCTTTAATACTTTGATAATTTGCATTCCAACCGATAATTAACAAGTGCTAAAATCAAGTGTTAAAACAAACTTAAACCAAATTCAAGGGTGTTAAGTCTTCATTTGAAAATCTCATCACAACCAAGTTAAGGTTTAGACTAAGCATTTGAGTTATTCTATCAACGGCTCAATCGAGTCATTTGAGTGGCTAACTCGTTGGTTAACTAACTTATTTGTCCACCTTTGAGACTTAGTTTGTGTATTTAACTCGAAATATTTTAAAAGGACTAAAATCGAAAAGTTGGTAAGGTTTATTCAACCCCTCTTTCTAAACCTTACTCACACCCCTTGGGACCTATACAATGGATGTAATTCCTCTTGAGATTAATTCCCTCACGGTATTGTGCCTACGGTGAATGTGCCGAGACTTACCATTGTACATGGCACTTTGTGCCTTGCCTATAGCTGCTTGGCCATCACAGTGTATCAATATTGATGACACAGGCTTGTCCCAACATGGAATGTCCTCGAGAAAGTTTCAAAGCCATTCAGCTTCTTCACCAGCTTTATCCAAAGCTATGAATTCCGATTCCATGGTGGACCGGGCTATGCACGTTTGCTTAGTGGACTTCCAGGACACTGCACCGCCACCTATGGTAAATACATACCCACTGGTGGAATGTGGATCTTTTGAGTCCGATATCCAGTTCGTGTTAGTGTACCCTTCTAGTACTGCTGGATAGCTCGTGTAGTGCAGCCCAAACTTTAAGGTGTACTTCAAGTTTTGTAACACCCTTGTCAGTGCTTTCCAGTGCTCACTGCTTGGATTGCTAGTGAATCTGATTAGCTTATTCACCGAGTAAGCTAGATCAGGCCTTGTACAATTCATGATGTACATCAGGCTCCCAATGATCCTAGAATACTCAAGTTGAGCCACTGGTTCCCTTGTGTTCTTGATTAAATGCAGGCTATCTATCGTCTATGGATGTCCTTGCCAGTGGATCATCAAAGGCATTCAACTTTCTCAATACACTTTCGATATAGTGAGCCTAAGACATTAGGATGCCTTCTGAGGTCCTCTCAATTTTGATCCCTAGGATCACATCGGCTAGACCCAAATTCTTCATGTCGAAGTTATCTTTCAACATGTTCTTCGTCCTCATGATTAATTCACGAGTGCTTCCCATTATCAACATGTCATCATAAATGATTCAGATGTGCCCTTTACATATACACACTTATCGCATTCGTTAATGCGAAATCCATTTGACATCATCACATTGTCAAATTTAATGTGCCATTGCCTTGGTGCTTGTTTTAGTCCATACAAGGACTTAACTAGCATGCACACCTTTTTCTCTTGTCCAGGAACCACAAAGCCCTCGGGTTGTTCCATATAGATTTCTTCCTCTAACTCTCCATTTAAAAACCCAGTCTTTACATCCATTTGGTGAACTTCGATATTGTGCAAAGCAGCAATCGCCAAGAGCACCCTAATGGAGGTAATCTTAGTTACAAGTGAGTAGGTGTCAAAGAAATCATGTTCTTCCTTTTGTTTGAAGCCCTTTGCCACTAATTTGGCCTTATATTTATCGATTGATCCATTAGCCTTATATTTTAACCTTAGGACCCACTTGCATCCTAGAGGTTTACTGCCATATGGGAGATCAACCAATTTTAATGTGTGGTTTTGCATGATAGAGTCTATCTCTGCATTGATAGCCTCCTTCCACATTGGGGCTTCAGGACTGGACAATGCTTCTTGGATGGTCCTGGGTTCATTATCCAACAAGTAGATCATAAGTCTGGACCAAATGACTTAGCTGTCTTCGCCCTTTTTTTTGCGTCTTGGCTCATCACCACCTTGTGATGTCACCTACAGCATCGAGTTCTTTTTATCGAACTCTCTTTTTTATTTTCTTTACAAGGATAGACGTGCTCGAAAAACACAACATTCCTTGACTCAATAGTGGTTCCTTCTATCACATCAAGTATATCTGACTTGTGTACTAGAAACCAATATGCAGTACTTTTCAGTGCATATCAGGATACAGTCGACTGTCTTGGGTCCTATCTTCACTTGCTTTGGCTCTGGTACTTTTACCTTGGCCAAACACCCCCATACCTTTAAGTAACTGTAAGCCGGCTCTCGACCTTCCCATAACTCATTTGGGGTTTTATTTTTTCCTTTGTGGGGAACCCTATTTAGAATATGGTTAGCAGACATAATTGCTTCCCCCCACAAGTTATGTGGTAACCCTGAACTAATCAACATAGCGTTCATCATGTCTTTCAGGGTTCTATTCTTGTGCTCAGCAATGTCGTTCGATTGAGGTGAGTAAGGTGTCGTGGTTTGGTGAATTATGCCATGTTCATTGCAAAATTCCTCAAAGAGAGTCATATACTCTCCATCTCTATCACTCCAGATTGACTTGATCCAGGTGCTGAGTTGATTCTCTATTTCGCTTTTGAAGTTTTTAAAGGCATCTATAGCCTCGTCTTTACTTTTCAGCAAGTAAACATGACAGAACCTTGTGCAGTCATCAATAAATGTGATCAAATATGTTTTGCCTCCTCTAGTCTGCACAAGTTTCATATCACACACATCAGTGTGAACAAGTTCTAGAGGCACCGTGCTCCTCTTCACTGAATGAAAAGGTGTCTTTAGCATTTTAGCCTCAACACAGATCTCACATTTATATTGTGAGTCTAATTCAACATTTGGTAATAATTTCATATCTATCAATTTCTTTATGGAATTCATGTTAACATGCCCAAGTCTAACATGCCATACATCACAAGACTCAATCATATAATAGGAAGAAGCAATAGTTTTGTTAGCATCATTGGTGCGACGCACAACCATTACATTCATCTTGAACAACCCCTTTTCAAGGTGTCCCTTTCCAAGGAATTGCCATTCTTAGTAAGTACAAAGCTACCAGACTGAAACACTAGTCTAAAGCCATGTTGTATAAGTAATGACCCTGATACAAGATTTTTTCTAATGTCTGGGAAATGCAGTACTTCTTTCAGTGTTAGCTCCTTCCCAGACATCATCTTCAGCAACACCTTCCCAATTCCAGCAATGTCAGAAGTTGAAGAGTTTCCCATGTAGAGGCTCCTCCTGGAAATTGGGGTATACGTAGAGAAAGCGTCACGATCCAAGCACACGTGACGAGTCGCACCGGTGTCAACCAACCCACTCCTTAAGGTTATCCAGTAGGTTAGCTTCGAAAACAACAGCAGACAAGTCCAATTCGGACATTACTTCCTCAATAACCAAGTTCGCTCTGGATTGTTTTCCCTTATTCTTAGGGGCATCTTGGCAGTCCTTTTGATTGTGTCTAGGCCTACCACAGTTGTAGTAATTTCCTGCAAACTTCTTGGCTTTCTTGTTATTGGGTTTAGCCTTATTGCTATTCCCCAGGTGCTTGTGTTTCTTGTTTGTATCAGATTCCGCCAAATTAGCCTTTGCCTCCATCGAGGTCTTACCATGCTTGACATTGATTGCCTATTGCCTTCTTCAATGTGAAATTTCACAATCAAATCCTCCAAGCCCATTTGCTTCCTCTTATGCTTGAGATAGTTTTTGAAATCCCTCCAACTAGGCGGCAACTTTTCAAAAATTGCAGCCACTGGAAGGTTTCACACAATCGCATCCTCAAAGCATGGATCTTTGTGCAAAATCAATTGCAATTCTTGGAGTTGACTCATACTTGATCTTGGTGTCAACCATCACATACTCCAAGAATCTACCGACAATGAACTTCGTGGTGCCGACATCCTCTGTTCTATACTTTTTATCCAACGAGATCCATAGTCCTTTGGCAGTACTTTTGAACGAGGCATACACACTGTACAACGCATTATCCAACCCATTAAGGATGCAATGCTTGCACAAGTAGTCCCCTTGACCCCATTCATCAAGGGCAGCCCCACGATCCATATTGGTATCGTCTGGGGCAACAACATAAGGGTCCTCTTTAAGGAACCCCACCAAACTTAGGGTTGTTAGATAAAAGAACATATTTTGCTATCATGTGTTAAAATTAAGTCTGGTAAACTTTTCCGGTCTTTCGGCATGGGCAGCCATAGTTGCTGGAACAAGTGTGATCGAAGGTGTTGCCAACACTGACGTAACACCAACGACAGAGACAGAACCATGTGAAGCCTGAAGTGAGGCCACATGTGTGGTAACATCGAAGGCCACACTCGCTGGAACATCAGAATATTGGGGTGTGTCAGAAGGTGTGGTCACACCCCCCACAGACACTAGAGCATACCCGAGCAGAGGTGTGACAAGAGGTGTGGTCACACCCCCCACAGTCGCTGGAGTGTATGGAAATGGAGGTGTGACAAAAGGTGTGGTCACACCCCCCACAATCATCGAAATAGAAGCAGGTGTTGGCAGAGGTGTGGCCGAAGGTGAGGTCACACCAAAGACAGGGACAACAGAAACAGGTGTTGTCAGAGGTGTTGTCATACTCGAGGCCACACCTACAGAATTGGTAGTCATCGCGTTGCTTGAAGACGCCATCAGTCCAAATTACAAACAAGAGTCTTAAAATTGTTGAGATATAATAAAAATCAAAGGGATACAGAGGGAATAATTCGAACTATTAATGTCTATTACAAACAATGCGAAAAAATAAGCAGTAAAACAAGTCAAGGCGAGCGAACTCTTTCTTTAAGACTCTTGTTGCCCCGTCACGATGCTCATGGTTGCAGGCAACGAGTCTCCCAAGATAAAACGATTTTGGTAATGGATAGGAGCACCACAAATCCTTCTACCCGGTAAACTGAGATGAGTGAGGCCTGAGTGACGTCAACACCCTGACGTAACACCTCATGTGCTGATGCAGATTTTGAGTGACAGACTATGTGTGATGTATGCACGAATTTCTGTGATTGTGAATGTATTTTGCACGACTTCTACTGAATGGAGGGGCTCCAATATATAGGGAAAACACAAGAGATCCTCCAAAGGAAAGCTCTAATGATTTGGACTCAATTATGTCCATAATCATCAATCAAATCCTTCCTTATTTTGATTGATTTGTGTCAAGTCCTTCCAATTGTGGCCTTAATCGGTTAGGAATGATTTGATGCACTCAATCATGTCACCATAAATTGGTGATTTGAGTTAAAGTTGTCTATTTAACAGATAAAATCAAACAACTTACCAAACACCAGATTTGACCAATCTACCAACATTCCATATATGTTCGATACATTTCCCATAAAATTTTTCCAAGTATACCATTTGTGCATCGATTTCTCACTCATCAATAAATAGTTTTGTGAAAATAAATACGCCACTCATTTCCAAAATTAATGAGTCTCCTAAGATAAAACGATTTTGGTAATGGATAGGAGCACCACAAATCCTTCTACCCGGTGAACTGAGATGAGTGAGGCACGAGTGGCGTCAACACCCGACGTAACACCTCATGTGTGGCGATGCAGATTTTGAGTGACAGACTATGTGTGATGTATGCACGAATTTCGTGATTGTGAATGTATTTTGCACGACTTCTACTGAATGGAGGGGCTCCAATATATAGGGAAAACACAAGAGATCCTCCAAAGGAAAGCTCTAATGATTTGGACTCAATTATGTCCATAATCATCAATCAAATCCTTCCTTATTTTGATTGATTTGTGCCAAGTCCTTCCAATTGTGGCCTTAATCGGTTAGGAATGATTTGATGCACTCAATCATGTCACCATAAATTGGTGATTTGAGTCAAAGTTGTCTATTTAACAGATAAAATCAAACAACTTACCAAACACCAGATTTGACCAATCTACCAACATTCCATATATGTTCGATACATTTCCCATAAAAATTTTCCAAGTATACCATTTGTGCATCGATTTCCCACTCATCAATAAATAGTTTTGTGAAAATAAATATGCCACTCATTTCCAAAATTAATGAGTCTCCACACTTGGAATTTCGGCTTAACCAAAACCGATTTTTCAACAGTGGTTTATTCCATGCTACACTTGAAGGAGTACACCAAGTGCATAATAATCGTAGATTTGTTATAAATGTGTAAAGATTCACACAAAATCAACGTATATTATATGCAGATTTATAGTAGATACTATACATAGTATATTCCTTCAGGATTAACATCTACAAGATCGTTCATCTGTTACTTCGAAAAAAATAAATAAAAAGAAGTCGCTCTCACTAAGTATATTCTTACACGTAAACTAATTAATAAAACTCGCACAAGGAACGTACTAAAAAAAAAAGAAAGAAATCGCACGGGGAACATACCCACCCTTGCAATCGTATACTACTGAGTACCGATGAAAAAGTGGTTAGGAACACGTTTTTGTCCATCCCACGCATATATTTGTTTATTGATGGTATCAGTTAATTCTTTCACCAAATGAAGACCGTTAGAAAAAAGTTACTTAATCAATTATTAAAAATTAAAAATTGGTGAGGGTTTTCCCCTCTCCTCGTTTATTTGAGATTAACTATGAAGCATATTAATTAAATTTGGATACTTAATTTGTTTATAAAAAGTAGAAACTTGATTCGACTTTGTTTAGATATATTGCATGAATTTAGCACACCACCACAGCTATTTCGTGCCAAAATTAAAAAAGCAATAAAAAGAAAAAAATCAGTTTATCTATACATTTAAAATTATTGATAAATACATATAATATATATTTCTATTGATAAATTTAAGAACCATCCTTGATCTGTCGGTGTAATCTGGGAAAAATAATATCTTTTATTATATGATATTTTGTTGGTAAATATAAAATTTAGTGACATAATTATTCTATCGGTAAATTTGACATAATTATTCTATCGGTAAATTCTATCGGTAAACTGGAATCTTCTTGTAGTGAAGGTGATAAAGAGTTGACTAGTTGGTTAGTACGTGTACCAACCCCTATAATTTTGAAATCTAATGTTATGAACATATATCCACATAAAAATACTAAAATCAAACCTCAAACAAACTATTCTTTTACTCGTGCGATGCACGAGGTGTATATCTATTAGGTTCTCAGTTTTGTACTATTTCATGTACACTTTTCTAATAGTTATATCTATGAATTCTATATCTGCATTAAGGGATGACAACATCCCTGATTTGGAACTATCCCCGTTGGTAACCGAATAGAATGGGACGAGTCTCACAGGTTAATTCGGGGATGTGAGCAGGGATGGCACATGGACGATATTATATTTATATTCCCATCCCCCTTCCTACGCTGATTAGATAAAAGGGGGATTCTCTATTCCCTAAATATGTATATTGTATTTATCTACTATTAATATTAATTTTATTTATAATTAATTACTTTATTAATTATGAAAATTAAACCTAAGAGTCTCTACATTTTTACTTGTTATTGTTCTTTATTTTACAAATTATGGATTTGTGTTATCTATGTTTCAAAAAAAATAGTGATTGCAAAAAAATTAAAATTTCAAAAAATAATTAAAATATAAAGATAATTAATTTAATTGAAAATCATATCAATAAATAATAAAAAATAAATTATTATAAACTATAAAAAAATCTCTTTAAATACGAAACATTTAGTTGTGTGAATATGAATTGTATCTATTTATAGAACATGTTTATCTATGAGAAAATAAAAGTTTGAAAAATATTTTAACTGCCCAATGTTGAATTCTTTTTTTTACTACCCCAATATTGAATATTTAATAAATCGTATTTTCAATACACAACAATAATATTATTTTAAATTCTAATATTTTTTGGGGTTTAGAAAATTGAACAGTTATCCAAATTATTAAAGAAATTAAACAAAAACCATGTTTTATATTTAGCCACACAATTTGAAGGGAAATTAAAACATTTCAAGAAAAACAAAAACTATTTTATTTTATATATACACACATATCAAAAAATTATCAAACAAATTCATATATAATTCCACATGTAGAACTTTGAAGTTGAATATCAAAATACTTTGATAAATATAAAAAAAATCTCTATTAACATGAAAAGTAAGTTAATATGTAAAAACATAGTTTGTTAGTCCAAGTGGCTACGATAATCTAGAGGGGGGGTGAATAGATTATGCCGATTTTTCGCAAATCACCCTCTTTTTCGAATGAACAAGTAAATGACAAGAATGTAAATGCGGAAATTAAACAACACACGTTGATTTAAAGAGCTTCACCCCACCTAGGGACTACGTGCTCTACCACCCCAAAGATCTCTAGGAATGGATTTCGAAAAGAAAAAAAGATTTTATTAATTTCCAAAATTAATACAACACCGCCTTGAGGATTACCACAATCCTCTTACAACACCTTCAAGGAGATTACCACAATCTTCCTTCACTCACACCTTGAAGAGTACCACACTCTTCAAACACCTATCACCTATATCACCCAAGTGTATTCTTACCACAAGAATACTCACAAGGATGTCTTGTGTTGAATGATGACAAAAATCAAGATTACAACTCAATAATGAAGTATACAAACTTTGAGTGCAAGTGTAATCAAGAATAAAAGCCTAGACCTCAAGATTGTGCAAGACAAGAACTTTAGGCTTATTACAACAAGAATATGAAATAAGAAAGCTTTGGAGAATTTGCGATTTTTCTTGTTGTGTGATTGCTAGTATTGTTATATTTTGTGTCTTCAATTTATCATCTATTTATAGGGAAGTCTTCACCAACATAGGCTCCCAACATAGGCTTTCTATTTTCACATTTGTCTACAAAAAGAAGATCGCAAGATGTAGAAATATTGTACAAAATTGAAAAGCAAATCTTTGCATCACAGACAACGGTTGGAATTTTCTTTGTCACAAAATAGCATAGAGGCGACGGTTGCCCTGTTGAAGATTTCGACCGTTTAAAAAAATAGTGCGATCCGGTAGGGGTTGGGGGGGTGCGGCCGGTCGAAGGGTCGTCGGCCGCATCAGTGGGTGCGACCTGGGTCGGCCCTCCTCGACCGGTCCCCTCCCTCTTTTTCAAGACTGTAAGTTCATTTCGTGTTTTCTTTCCTTCGTAGTGCGGTCGATGCTTTGGGCGACCGGTCGACCTCCAATTTGAAATGTTGTCAGATTTTTATCAAAAATAAACTTCAAGAAATACTCCAAAAAATTAGTAAAAACATTTTAAATCATTTGGGAGTATTTGGACAACATATAAAAACATTGTTTTGGTATAAAAACTCATTTAAACAAAATCATCAAAATCTTGATAAAAACATTTATCTAACAAACTCCCCCTTTTTGATGATTACAAGCCAAAACAATTTTAGAAGGTCGATTTTGAAAACAAAACAGGTTTTCGTCTAAAACAAAAATCCATTACAAGCAAGATAAATCAAGTACAAGCACACAAGGATAGGAGCAAAGATTTGTCAAAAACATTTAAGCACAAGCTCCCCCTATCAACATGCATATAAGGAACAAGTATAAAAGCAACCAACTAGAAGCTAAAAGCTTAGCTTTTACAACTTAAGCTTGAATTTCATGAGCTTTTAAGCTCCCCCTGTCACAAGACATCATTAGTCAAGCATAAAAGTCCATAATACATCACATGAACTAAGTATTGTTCACGACATTACGGCTTTCAAGAGCCCTAGCTTATAGCTTTTCTTGCAAGCTTATTTTCGCTTCTTTGAGCGTATGAGCATTTTTCCTGTTCTCCCCCTTTGGAATCATCAAAAAGAATGTTAGCACGATAAAAACATCATATATTCATATCAAAGTGCGCAAATTTATCGATTTATCGAGCTTATTGAAAATTGAAGCTTAAATTCCAAAAACAAAAAGGAAAAGTTGATCAATTGACTTGCAAAAGCCATTTGATTGATAAAACATGATCTCTATAAACTTATAAGACTTTTCAAATAGAGAGAATCGCGTAGGTGATGAATTTTTTCATTGAAACATTTTGTCGAACACTTGGCGTGCGTCGAATAAAACTAGAAGTATATAACGCCTTTGAAATTCATTTAAGCCAAAAATTTTCATCACTAATTCAGTTCAAACAACATTCAATACATCATAAATATTAAGCTCATCACATTCATATGAAACTAGCATCAAGAATTTTGCAAATAAGTCAAAATCTCAAGGGTTCAACCCAATTGAGCAAATGGAGTAGAATTCTTACCATTTATTCGGTGAAGATGAGCAATGATGATGATAATCGAGCTTAATAAAGTCCAAAAAAATGAAACATATACAAGAAAATACATTTGAAGTGAAATTTTAGTGTATTTGGCGAAGGGGACGAAAAATAGACAAAATAAGCCACAATGGCTGAAGCTGAAGACAGAACCGAATTTAACCAAAATTTGGTGACGGGCGACCGGTCATTGTTGAGGGCGACCGGTCGACGTTGAGGGAGACCGGTTGCCCTCAACCACTTCAGCCCACTATTTTGATAAAATTTCCAAAATCCGAATTTTCAACCAAAAATCCGATTTTTCGCCCCTAAGTTTTAAAAACGTGCAAAATGCAATCATAGACCTCATTCAATATGCATTATGCCTAACCGAGCTCGTATTGATGCAAAAGTCTCGAAAGTTAGTGGTTTAGTAAAAATGTCCACTAATTGATCTTGAGATGGTACAAAAGATATCTCAATTTTTCGTTTTGAGACACAATCCCTTAGAAAATGATGTCGAATCTCAATATGTTTACGGTTTTGATGAACGGGTTTTGAGCAATATTTATAGCGGATATGTTATCACAAAAGATAGGAACATTTTCAAAAGAACATTTATAATCCGCTAAAGTTTGTTTCATCCAAAGAAGTTGAGTACAACAAAATCTTTGGAAATATATTCGGCCGGTAGTTGAAAGTGAAACACAATTTTGCTTCTTTGAAAACCAAGATACTAGGCAATCACCTAAAAATTGACATGATCCAGGAAGTACTTTTCCGATCATCAATATTTCCGCATAGTCCAGAATCACTATAACCTTTAAGAGAAAATTTTTCATTCTTTGGATAAAATAAACCATATTGAATAGTGCCTTTCAAATATCGAAAAATCCTTTTAACGGCACTTAAATGAGATTGCTTTGAAAACGAGTGCATAAGCATACGACATGAAGAATGTCCGGTCTACTTGCGGTTAAATAAAGTAAACTACCATTCATACCTCGATATTTGGATTCATCAACCGACTTGCCTTTTTCATCTTTGTCTATCTTGACATTTGTTGCCATTGGTGTAGAGACGGTTCTTCCTTCTTCAATTCCGAACTTCTTTAGAAGCTCTTTTGTATACTTTGATTGAGAAATGTATATTCCTTCTTGGCATTGCTTAATTTGAAGTCCAAGGAAGAAATTGAGCTCCCCCATCATACTCATCTCGAATTCACCTTGCATTAATTTAGAAAATTTCTTGCACAAAGATTCATTAGTAGCACCAAAGATAATATCATCAACATAAATTTGCACTAATAAGCAATCTTGCCCTTTTTCAAAAACAAAGAGAGTAGTGTCAACTTTACCTCTTATAAATCCATTTTGCAAAAGGAAAGAGCTAAGTCTATCATACCATGCACGGTGTGCTTGTTTTAAACCATACAAGGTCTTCTTAAGTTTAAAAACATCATTTGGCCTAGAAACATTTTCAAACCCCGGAGGTTGTTTTACATAGACTTCTTCTTGAATAATACCATTTAAGAAAGCGGATTTAACATCCATTTGGTAAAGCTTAAAATTTTTAAAACAAGAATAGGCAAGTAAAATACGAATAGCTTCTAAACGTCTTCTGGTGCAAATGTTTCATCATAATCAATACCTTCTTCTTGACAATAACCTTGAGCTACTAACCTTGCTTTGTTTCGAACAATATTGCTTTGGTCATCAAGTTTGTTCCGAAATACTCATTTTGTACCAATAATTGTTTGAGATGGAGGACAAGGTACTAATTCCCATACATCATTCCTTTCAAATTGATTCAACTCCTCTTGTATCTCTAAAAGCCAATCCTCATCTTCAATAGCTTCCTTAGCATTTTTAGGCTCTTTTTGAGATATAAGAGCTTTCTCGGCAAAATTTCTTCGAGTCATTACTTTATCAAGGGGATCACCAATAATAAGATCTTTTGGGTGATCTCCCTTAAATTTCAATGCTACGGGAAGATTCGAAGTATCACCTTTGTCTTCTTGAGGAACATTTGAGCTAGAAGGTTGATCATTTGAAGTAGAAGGTTGATCATTTTGAGCATCATTTTGAACAATTGGTTCAACAATATTCTCTTCATCACTTTCATCATTGGGTATAGTTTCAACACCCGAAGCTTCATTGAATTTGACATGGATGGATTCTTCAACAACCATACTAGTCTTATTGTAAACCCGATATGCTTTGCTCTTGGTTGAATACCCATAAATATTCCTTCATCGGCCTTAGGATCAAGTTTGTCCAATTGATCCTTAGTATTCAAAATAAAGCATTTACATCCAAATATTTTGAAATAACTAATATTTGGAGTTCTTCCTTTCCAAAGCTCATATGGAGTTTTATTCATTTTAGACGAAGATAAACTCGATTAATGACATAGCAAGTACTTACGCTTCGCCCAAAAATATTTTGGAAGTGAAAATTCGTTGAGCATTGAAGCGACACATCTCTTGAAGAGTCCGATTTTTCCTTTTGGCTACTCCATTTTGTTGAGGTGTCATTGGAGTAGAAAAATTATGAGCATATCCTTTAGTTTCATATAAAACTCGAAATTCACCATCAAATTCTCCACCTCGATCACTTCGTATAGACTTTATAGTATCTTCCTTTTCATTCTCAATAAGTCTACACAACTTAACAAACTCATTAACGGCATCGCTTTTATTGGCAAGAAAAAGAGTCCAAGTATATCTAGAAAAATCATCAACTATAACAAAAGTGTAATGTTTTCCACTTAGACTTGCCGTTCCAATATCCCCATACAAATCTAAATGAAGTAGTTGTAGAGGCTTGGTTGTGGAAATTTCATTTTTAGGCTTGAAACTACTTTTAACTAATTTGTTCATTTGACAAGTGTCACATAAGCCAAGATTTTCAAAATTTAACTTGGGTAGTCCTTTGACATGTTTATTTTTGTAAATTTCTTTCAAATTTTTGTATCCAACATGTCCAAGTCGCCTATGTCATAAGCTAGTTAAATCATTATTGGCAACAAGGCAAGAAACATTTTGACTAACCAAGTCACTTGTACAAATTTTGTAAAGATTGCCTTTTCTACTAGCTTCACAAATAATTTTATCATTTTTAAGAACAAGGCATTTTTCTTTAGTAAATGAAACAACATAATTTGAATCACAAAGTTGGCTAACACTTATCAAATTGAACTTAAGCCCTTCTACTAATAAAACATTACTAAGAGAGAAAGAAGAGTTACCAATGTCTCCATTGCCAATGATTTTTCCTTTGCCATTGCCGAACATGACCATACCCTCTTCTTGGAGCTTGATGTTGGTAAAAAGTTCTCTCCTTCCGCTCATATGGCGTGAACATCCGCTGTCCACGAGCCATTTTGAATCTTCCATAGTTGTTATAGCCTCTATAACCTACAAAGGAATTATTTTTAGGTACCCTATAATTTTGGGGTCCATGGGGGTTAGCCTTGAGACCTTTAGGTCTCCAATAATAGCTAAAATTATTCTTCAATTTACAATTGCTAGCATAGTGTCCATTCTTACCACAATAAAAACAAGTAATAATACGAGGACTACTAGCACGTACAAAAGTTGGACCTTGGTCTTTTTTCTTAAAAGCATTTTAAAAAGGTTTATAACCAAGTCCTAATTTAGAATGCTCACCTCTTTGTGCATCTAAAATTTTTGTGACTTTATCCGTACTTAAATTGAATCGATGCACATCCTTTTTCAATATCATTTGTGAGCGTTTGTTTTTCGGTTTCAAGAGTACGGACCATAGTAAGGGTAATAGCATGAGCTTTATCAAGAGAATCATAAGAAGTAAATAATTTATCCTTTTCTAGTTTAAGCTCTTTATGCTCCTTTTTCAAATTCTTGTATTTAACAATCAAATTTTGAAACTCATTTTGCAATTCATCAAAATCACATTGTAATTCATCAACTAGGGAAGAAGATGAAGCATTAGAGCGTACCTCGGTATTTTCATCGTCTATGGCCATAAGACCATGTTCGGATTCTCCTTCCTCGTCGGTTGTTTCAAGTAATTCATCCCAAGTTTTGACGTCCGCATTTAACGCCTTCTTTTTCGGAAAAGGCTTTTTCTTCTTTTGTTCCTCTTTCGCTAATTTTGGGCAATCGGCTATGTAGTGCCCGGATTTTCCGCATTTGAAGCAAGAATTGTCTCTTGGCTTTCTTGCTTTATTTTTGTTTACAAATTTTGCAAATTTTCTAACAAGAGTCGCCGTTTCTTCATCATCCTCATCACTAGCATAATAAACATTATTAGAAGAAGATGCTAAGCCTTTAATAATATTTTGCGTGCCGGTTTAGATGTGGATGGTTGAGAATTTTTCCTCTCCTTGAGATATACTTCATAAATAAGGAGGTTCCCAACAAGCTCATCAAACTTGAGTGTTTCAAGATTTTAAGCTTCCGTGATTGCTGTCACTTTTTCGGACCATGAGCCGGGAAGGGCATTTAAGACTTTAGTCACCTTATCTTCTTCGGAGATGACTTTTCCAAGAGCCACAAGAGGATTGACGATGTTGTCAAGCCTTTCCACCATTTTTGATATGCTTTCACCATCATGCATATTGAAATTTTCAAAATCTTTCACAAGCATTGTTTTTCTTGCTTGTTTCACTTTCTTTGTGCCCTCATAAATGGTTTCTAATTTTTCCCAAACTTCATGTGCCGACCGTATGCCTCTTATGCGATTATATTCGGTGGCGGTAAGAGAGCAATGTAAAATATTTAAGGCCTTACCGTTTAGGGAGAAAGCCTTCTTGTCATTTTCATCGTACTCCTTGAACGGCTTGGGAGTCGTGGTACCATCCTCCAATTTTGTTGTTGGTTGAGCAACTCCTTCAATGACCACATTCCAAATATCAAAATCCCTTGTAGAAAACACTCCATGCGGTCTTTCCAAAATGCGTAGTTGTTGGCGTCGAATAGTGGTGGCTTGTTGGTGGAGGCGCCGGTGGTGAGATAAGCTTCATTCGTAGCCATGGATCTTTCTTCTTTACTCGGAACGAGCTTAGCCAAAGAGTTTGGCTCTGATACCACTTGTTAGTCCAAGTGGCTACGATAATCTAGAGGGGGGTGAATAGATTATGCCGATTTTTCGCAAATCACCCTCTTTTTCGAATGAACAAGTAAATGACAAGAATGTAAATGCGGAAATTAAACAACACACGTTGATTTAAAGAGCTTCACCCCACCTAGGGACTACGTGCTCTACCACCCCAGTATCTCCGGGATGGATTTTGAAAAGAAAAAAATGATTTTATTAATTTCCAAAATTAATACAACACCACCTTGAGGATTACCACAATCCTCTTACAACACCTTTAAGGAGATTACCACAATCTTCCTTCACCACCTTTGAAGAGTACCACACTCTTCAAACACCTATCACCTATATCACCCAAGTATATTCTTACCACAAGAATACTCACAAGGATGTCTTGTGTTGAATGATGACAAAAATCAAGATTACAACTCAATAATGAAGTATACAAACTATGAGTGCAAGTGTAATCAAGAATAAAAGCCTAGACCTCAAGATTGTGCAAGTACGAGAACTTAGGCTTATTACAACAAGAATATGAAATAAGAAAGCTTTGGAGAATTTGTAGATTTTTCTTGTTGTGTGATTGCTTGTATTGTTATATTTTGTGTCTTCAATTTATCCTCTATTTATAGGAAAGTCTTCACCAACATAGGCTCCTCTATTTTCACTTTTGTCTACAAAAAGAAGATCACAAGATGTAGAAATATTGTACAAAATTGAAAAGTAAATCTTGTTGTCACATTGCGGTTGGAATTTTCTTTGTCACAAAATAGCATAGAGGCGACCGGTTGCCTGTTGAAGATTTCGTTTAAAAAAAAATAGTGCGATCCGGTAGGGGTTGCGGGGGGTGCGACGGTCCGGGGGGGTCGACCGGCCGCCCGGGTGCGGCCGGTCGGCCTCCCCCCGGACCGGTCCCCTCCCTCTTTTTTTCAAGACTTGTAAGTTACATTTCGTGTTTTCTTTCCTTCGTGTGCAGTCGACGCTTTGGGCAACCTGGCCGACCTCCAATTTGAAATGTTGTCCGATTTTTATCAAAAATAAACTTCAAGAAATACTCCAAAAAATTAGTAAAAACATTTTAAATCATTTGGGAGTATTTGGACAACATATAAAAACATTGTTTTGGTATAAAAACTCATTTAAACAAAATCATCAAAATCTTGATAAAAACATTTATCTAACATAGTTTTCTATACCTAAATTACTATTATAAGTATAATTGCATATTAAATAAATCTTAATTTTCCTCTTTCATAAATATATATAATGTCGTGTATGGGCATATGTGATATATAAAATTTGGATACGTATTTCTAGATAGTTTTTTTAATTAAAATTTTAACTCAATTTAATCAATTTATATATGATTTATATGATTATTACGAAATGAGATAAGCCCAAATAACAACTATATATACCACAAATAACTGAAATACATTAATATACAAACTGATATCCAATCGCCTGAATGCATAATTTTTAAAGCCCATTGCAAATTACAAAATGATGAATAAATATTTCTTATATATTTTTATTATGTTATTGTTATTTATAAATGCAATACGAGTGTCAAACTGGAGATCGTAAGAAAAATAATTAATTTGATATATTACACGTCAAAAATGGATGAAAACGAAAAAGTTATTAATTTAAAAAAAATAATTAATGCATTACACACAAAGACTTAGAAAGCTAATACATAATTCTATTTTTTATATCATTTTAAAAAGTGAATATTTAAATCAAAAATAATGAAATACCAAATATTTATCACTTATTATTTTCACGCATATGTTTATTACTTTTTATAGTAAATGCGAAAGAGCAAGCAAAATTCTCGATACTATTTTAAGAAGCGGCTCATTATATATATAGTTAATTTAAAAATAACATTTTGATATATCAGGTGGTGAGGTACGTACTATTTAGTTTTTGGAGTGTGAAAGTTAAATTTAGATAAATTTGTATAAGTGGAACTGTAGAAGTGAAGCTGTTACAAATTCGAATCAATTGAAAGTTGGGAAAAATTACATTCGTTGTCGTGCTTTTAATAAAGAACTAAAGAGAATCAATCAATGTTGACAGTGGAACATGATTGATGATATTTACTCTTAGAATTGAAAAATAAACAACCATATTCGATATTCAACTCAAAATCGATTGTTAAAAGTTTGTTTGAGCTTAGTTTATGTGTATCAAAGTCGAACTCATACTATCGTTCTTAAACTCTAAAGCTCTGCTTAAAATCGACACAATCAATAAAAAATGTAAAATATATATAAAAATATCACGACTCAAACTCGATTTTGTGTTAAGTTCCATTAATCTTGTTTAGATTGATAATCAAATAAAATTCAAATACAATTTTTGAATCTCAATTCCTTTACACCTTTATTTATATCTTCCATAGTTTTTTTTTTATTTGCCAAATCTATAAATGTGGGAATTCAATTGAACACGATACATAATGATATACGTCTAAAAGTGGAGTTCTTTCGTTCTTGATAACAATAATGATAGTGGTAATAGGCCAAATTGACTACTTATGTTTTGTGAAAATTAAAAGTAGCCATAATTTTAAAAAATATGCTTTTTTTTTTATCAATTTTGACTAAAATCTAACGATCATACCATTCATGTATTATCTGGTGAGGTACTTGGTCATTTTTTTAAAAATCGATGCTAAACAATTGAACTCAAAAATATTTAAAATATACGACAAAAAATATTTTGCCTATAGATAAGTGATAAAAATTCAATGAACCCATAATAATATTCAAAAGTTACTTATTTCTTTAAATATTTTTCCTCATGTTTTTCATTTTTTTTTTTTTTTTTTTTTTTTGATAACTCACTCCTGCGCTTACGCCCGACTACAATACTCCGCTCCTCATGGATGTGCACGACATGCCAAGAGTGTTCGACGGTCTGGGACGACGTACAACCGATCCTCCTGGTAAAGAGAACAATTATGTTCGACCCCCAATCTACTAATAACGATCTCTCCCCGAATCGAACCCACACGGATCTTATTATTCAAGATGAGTTCCCACCAAATCTTCACTACCGCATATGCCTTGGGAAGCGATTTGATGGAGCGGGGATAGGATAAACCCCTGACCTCCACCCCACAAACAATTTGATGGAGCAGGGATTTGAACCCCTGACCTCCACCCCACAAATCCTCATGTTTTTCATGGACCAGAAGGAAGTGGATTTTTTTGTAGTTATGTTTAGGTTAGTAAGGTGCTTTGTTTTTTTATTCCTGGGAAAAGGAAAAGACAAAAGAACCATTGAAACAATCGATCTTCTCCTGTGCCTCCTCTCCAGTAATCTCCAATGTGAATTAGACTCGTAGTTTAAGCAACGCACAATAGGTGCAAGAATAGACAAGACAGAGGAGAAGTCGTCAAACCGGGCCGTGACGCACACTGCACTTCGTAGCCACGTCCCCCTTTCTCCTTCTCTTATCACGCGCCGGGGGAAAACCAAAGAGAAGAAGGGAAAATAATCGTACGCGCTCCGATCTCAATTCGCCCAAAACCCTAAATACTCACTAAATCCACCATCATTTTTCTGCCATTTTTATCAGTTTTTTTATATATAGCTGCTAGGTATTAAGTAATTCAGTAACATTATAGTAATATATTGAAGTGATTTTGAATTTAAAGAATAAAGTGATCGAAATCCAAAAGTGCGGAGATGCAGAGGCAGAGTCCACCGAAGCACCGGCACGATGGAACTTCGCCTTTGCCTTTGGGTATGGATTGGAGCCCTCCGCCTCGTATTTGGGTATGAATTTTCTTTCCCCAAATTATGAATAGTTACGTGAATTATTACCGATTGATCCATTTACCACATAATCAGTTGTAAATACTCTGATCCATTTGGATATTTGGTGGTTTGGATGCGTGGTTTATAAATTATAGCTTGTGATCAGCTCTATTTGCATAAAAGTTGTAGCTTTATGCGTAAGAGAGCTCGATACTTCTAGTTCTGTACATAGAAAGATCAAGTAAGAATTTTATTTGTAGGTGAATATCGGTTTTCTAGTAACATTGCTTATGTGATGCTTTCAGTGCGATTCGTATAGTGCATCTCTTGTACAGTCTTACTGAACTGGAATTTGCTGCAGTATGAATGACAAATGAAGTTGTAGTGTAAGATGGAAATTATGTATTGCACGAACGCGATGTAGGAGCTTAAGATTAGATTTTATGGGAAAAAGTTATTGCTTAACAAAAAGAAAGGCCAAATGTATGTGGTGACATTTTCTGTTATTAAAAATTCTTAAATTGAAGCGGTGTCCTTGCTGAAGTAGTCAAAAATGGCTGATCCAACAGACTACGATGGCCTTGGTGCTATGATTAGCTTTAATGAGCAAATGTCATTGTGGCTCAATGCTCAGACATAAATATTGAGTTGTCATTTGGGTTTATACATTATATGTACTTGCAGGCTGGGAGAGAAACTGTTTGGCCTCATGATCCTCGCTCAGGATGGAGTTACTGCGTTACAGTACCTTCATGGATTGTACTCGCAAAATCAAGAGATTCTGACCCTATAGTGGTATTTTATTTTTTATTTTTTTTATATGTTCTTTACTTGATATGGTTGATGAATTATACTTGATTGTAACTATATGTAATGTAATTTAGAAATTCCTTGGTTTTCATCCATAAAAAGGGTAGCAAAATATTAAGTCAGTCAACTTGGGTTGTCTTTCGCCTTGCCCAAGTGTCAAAGACACGATAAATTGGTCAAATCATTGTAGCAATTGGCCAGTGTGAAACTAAACTTTTATGTGTCTTAGGCAGCATGCAAGTAAATTATGGCCAGATAGTTGATGGAAATTCTTCATATCACACATGTTCACATCAATCAATCAGCTTTTTTCTTTTTTCTTTTATCTTTATCCCCCCCCCCCCTCTTTTTTTTTATCTCTGTGTGTGTAAATGGATAAACATCTTCTCCTCTGATTATTATTGATTATTAATTGTCAGTCCAAGACCTTGTTGGTGAATGCTCTGTTATTGTATACTTGTATTAGACCTTTTCTTCCATATGGTTCGTTACTTCTTTTACCAGTTAGGTAGTTTCCTGAATTAACATTTTAAAGGGGCAGTTTTACAGGGTACAAGTCGGCGTACAATCACCAGAAGGGATTACAACTACAAGAACTGTTTTGAGAAGATTTAATGATTTCTTAAAGTTGCATGCTGCTGTAAGTTCAAATGTTTTAGTTGGAATTTGAGCATCATCATCTTAGACTTGTATGGGGAATTGGGGTGGTGATTTGCTTCTTCAACTGTGTTTGAGCTTGCATGTTTGTTGGCTTATGGAAGTTGTAACCCCAGATGCTGATTGTTGTCAACTCTCTGTTGCAGCTTAAACGAACCTTTCCTGGAAAACACGTTCCACCAACTCCCCCGAAGGGTCTCCTGCGGATGAAAACTAGGGCGATGCTGGAAGCGGTAAACACTTTTTAGAGCTTTAGATCATTAAGTCATTTTTTCATTGAAGATGTTGAACGATGTTGAACTTGGTTTGCGGTTTGCCTCTCTCGGAAAAGGTTTTATCTTGATGTACACTAGGGAACTCCTAATAGTAATCTTTTTGTCTTAGTTCTTGTTTATTCATGCCTCGAATGAGCTTGATGTTGGACGGCAATCTTGTTCTGCAATCTGATCCATATAGATTATTGACTAATGAGCTTTGGACCTCCTCCTTTTTTTCTTTCTCTTTCTTTTTTCTTTGGCTGAGATGGGGATTGGGGTGGGGTGGGGTGGTTAAGCATTGTTTATGATTGGTTCCTATAAGCTGCGGGTCTGCGACCCTTGAGACCTTATGATGCCTCCAAAGGCATGCTTACATCTGAAATAAAGTATGAGTTCTTCTGATGCCACGGAGATTGGTTTCTTCTCATTTATTTTTTATTTCTTTAATTTTGATTGACTGTTAAGATTGCCAGAGGCTTGTTTTTTGCAGAGGAGGAGTTCTTTGGAGGAATGGATGGCAAAGTTACTATCAGACATTGACTTTTCAAGAAGCATTGTTGTTGCGTCCTTTCTTGAACTCGAAGCTGCTGCTAGGTCATGTGTGTATCAGCTCTTATTTGATATTATTACACTTTTTATACTTTTTAACTAAGTGGTGTTGCATCTGAATTGCCATCATTTTACTCTTATAACTTTTATATTTCCACACTTGTTCTGGTCACTAATTTTTTACTACAATTGTTTTCAGCATTCCAAGAAGAGGGCCAAAACATCTCCGATTCACATATTTCTCCGAGTACCACAGACTTATCTCATGTTCTTCATAATTCAAGCATATCCGCGGTAGCAGGCAGTTCATCACTGGCATCAGATTATGGCAGTGATACAGCTTATGAGACATCTGAGATTGGTAGTCCAAGCCTTGGAAGGGATAACAACTCTGAACTTGGGATGGAGGATCTGTCATTTTATGATGACGTAACAAGTTCAGTAGATAAGTTTGTTAGGTATGGCATGTCAAATATTGACGAGGGCTTGTCTATGGGGCAGACTATTATGGAGAAGCTGGAAAGTTTTCCTAAGCATAAATTGCATGCCACTCGTTATAATTTGGAACACGATACGAGCAATGGAAGTTCTTCTAAAGTCTCTCATCATACAGAAGATACGTTGGAGCATATCTCTGAGCCAGACCGTGGCACAGTGGTTCGTCATGTCCGAAAACTTTCCAACGAGAGCATTGGAAGTGACAGGAGTTTTGAAAGAGGCAGTGATCTGTCAAATTTAGAATTTCCGAATTCAAATGGGCATGGAATTCTTGATTTTAAAAGTGGGGCTGAGGTCTTAAGAACAATTGGAACTGTCGGAGACTCCGATTATCAACTCCCAGATGATATACACCTGTTGGTCCCAATGGATCAGCGGCAGAAATTGAATAGAATACTTACAACACTGCAGCGGAGGCTGGTCACAGCCAAAACTGATATGGAGGATCTTATATCAAGGTTGAATCAAGAAATTGCTGTGAAGGACTATCTTGCAACAAAGGTATTGGGGTGCTGAAATTTGGTCTTGCAGCAAACCATATCATATTCTGGTTTCGGGTCTATCATTGGGACATAATTCTAAGATACATGAAAAAATTAAAAGTCAATCACAGTATAGTATGTAAATGATTTTTCTTTTTCTTCTTTCTCCTAGAAAGGGAATCAGTAGATTTCTGAAGGAACAGCGCTGGTGGAAAACTGAGATAGCTTATAGCATTCACTTGAAAATCAAAATGCTGAGGGTTTAGTTAAAGTAAATGCTAATTTATAGTTGGATTCTCAGATGTGGGTAGAACGCTATTAGCTTTGCCCCAACAGAGTCTTCTGTAGTGTTTGGTGGTGAATTGTCTCTTCTTTCTAGGACTGACCTTGAGTTAAAATTTTCCTTTGAAAGATGAGCTCTTGTGAGATGGGCAGAGAAGGGAAGGGGTCGGGGATGCTCGAAGTCCCGGGAGTGAATTTAAAATTCAGTTGTGATCTTAATGCCTCTTTTCATGCTTAGAAAAGAAAATATAAAATCCTTATTTTTTAGAATTCTGAGTTTTAATTATTCAAAGAGGTTACATGGACCTCGGAAAATTAAACAGTTTAGTTGGTATTCGTAGTCAAGATCAAATAGAACGGGAGCCGGAGCATGAGAGCTTGTAACTATATATTTGCTTTAAATCTCTTGGTGCATAAACTAACTTTACTAAGTGAAATGATGACTTTTTCGAGGTGCATCAGAGCGATGCCCTTCACCCTCAAGTGTTCAGTTTGTGGCCGGAGCATTGGAGACTGACCATTTCGGTTGAACTATGTAAGCTAGGTTGTGGCAATTGGATTCCATTCGTCTCTTTTAGGAAGTTTATATGGGGGTGATATTGTTTAACCTTTTTTACTAATTTAGAGTTGTTTAAGAATCGTAAGAACTAGTTGTGGCACAACATAACTAGTCCCAAATGCCATTAAAAAGACTTTGCTTCCCTTAATGGATTTTATGTTTTGAGTATTTGATACCTTCATGAGCTTCGAGCATCATGGTTCTGATAGTCTATGCAATGTTACTGATTAAGTTGAAATTGACTTCAAATCCCATTCTTTGCTTTACACCTGGTTGTTAATCTTCTCTTCAAGGTTCTGATGCAAGGACTTTTTGCAATTTGGAGGAAATGATCCCCACATATGTTCATTTGTCGCTGCATGCTTGTATATATCCACATACATTTGCTATTGGATATTAAATCCCATGATTCATCATTTCTTCCCAGGTGAAGGATTTGGAAGTGGAGCTTGAAACTACTAAACAAAAAAGTAAAGAAAACCTTGAACAAGCTATATTAATTGAGAGGGAAAGAGTGACCCAAATGCAATGGGATATGGAAGAACTCAGGCAGAGGTCAATGGAAATGGAATTGAAGTTGAATTCTGAACAGGTTATTTTTCCTGTTTGCTGTACGTTGCAGTTATAGTTTATCTAAGTTCGAAAAATCTATATTGATATCAAACCTTTTCCAGGCCCAGAGTCCGGACACTCAATCTACCAGTTCATCAGGCTATCAGCAGAAAGATGTGTTGTACCAGGAGTTGGAATCTGCAAAGCAGCAATTTGAAGACTTGTTAAAGCGACACCAAGAGCTGGAAGTGAAGTCCAAAGCTGATATCAAAGTTCTTGTGAAAGAAGTTAAATCTCTAAGAAGTTCCCATGTAGAACTAACTAAACAACTTAATCAGTCACTCAAAGAAAAATCTAAAGCGGAGGTATACTTCAGTTGCTTTACTATTTCAAAGCATTTAACTCACCATAAATGCCATCCGCAATCGACTCAATCCATGTAACATGCTCAAAGCTATCCCGGTGTCTTACACGCTGAGTCAATTTCAACCCTCTTAGGGCTTTGAGACTGATAACTTTCTTCCCCGTAATATTTGTTCTCCTATCTGTCCTTTCAAACTATTGTTTTGATTTTTTTTTTTTCCTTTTTATGCAATGGTAGCTTTATTTTTTGCTCTAGTTGTGCCAATAATGATAGAACTTATCTTGTGGGGTGTGAAAAAATGTATAGAGAAGTAAACTAATCTAAGATTTATCACTGTGTATCAATTCTGATGTGCATGTAGCCATGTAGGCACACATGTAGTCCACTTTGCATTCCCTTTTATGTGTGAGATGAATGGGATAAAAATGCTCCATTTCTAGAATAGACTACATTTTTTCAAGATTTAGTTTTTTCATGTCATTATATATATTTCCTCTTCCATTGCATGTATAATTGTTTTTCATGTCGCTTTCAAAAACTGCATGAGTTTAATCAATTTAGATATTGATCTTTTGTTTTTGAAACTTCTTCTGCAATCCCAGGAACTTCTTCAAGAAGAAAGGGAGAGAAATGAGCAAACAAGAACCTCCTGGAGGAAGTTTCTAGATAAATACAAGATTCTTCACGATCAACTTCAAGAGTGCCATATTAATAATTTAAAGCACACAAAAGAAGATGATTTACTAAAAAGTGTGTCATCATTTTCAGACCCGTTGGATATCATAGGCACATCCGATAATCAGATAGGCCTTCTCGTTGCGGAGGTACTCCTGATGCCTTGCACTATATTCGTTTCCCATTTGAATACTAGTGCTCCCAAAATATTCAGATCTATAAACCTGATGTGTCTTTAAACTAAAATAATCCCTTGCATTTGTTTCATGTATTTATCAGCATTATTTAAATCCTCGGGTTTAAGGAGGTTGAGATTTGATCATTGAATTAGAAAGATGAGAAAGAGGAAATTAAGTTATAACCAAAATCTGTTTCCCCTTTTTCTTGGGGTGGTTGGTGTTTTTCTTTATCTTGTTTTGGGGTGGGGGTGAGATTGGGGTGTGATCTAGTTCATATTGGTGTAACATAAACTAGAGATTATTAAAACTACCCCTAAGGTTTAGCCTAATTACAAGAGAATCCAGTCATCTTTCAAAATTACAATTAACCCCCTTGACATTTGTTTCTATTTTACAAATTGCACCTCCAAGAGGGGAGCATTTGTTAGGTAACTACAACCTTTAGTGGGGTATTTGTAACACCTTCAATGCAAGTCGCTTAATCTCATTTTCCTGAATTTGATCAGGTTCAGCATTTAGCTCAGGATGCTGATTATTCTGCTTCAACCGATGATAGAGTTGCTGAGCTGGATGATAACGTGATCTCTCTAGATGAGGAGTTGAAGCAGATGCTAACGAGTATCTTACTTGATAATGGTGTATTGAGAAAACAGGTGAACTCTCTAATTGTTCATGCTCTTAAGATGAACGAATCGAATGAGAAAGTTGATTTTGAATCAGAGTCGGATGTAAATGTGAAAAACGAGCTTTAACATAGCAGCTGACATTTTGAGGAATGTTTTGTAAATTCAGCTAGGCCATGTACTACTTACACCCTATACCACAACAGATGCGAATAATCTGTAAAGTGCAACACGACATGGGAGTTTTCTTGTACTTCCACATCCATCCCATGTATGCAATTCATCAATATCGTAGATCCCTTTTATTTGTCACAAGCTACTGTTTTAGTGAGAGTAATAGCATTAGTCAATTTAGTTATTCTTTTGGTCTCCATGCTGTAACAATGTACATATTCAAGTGCCATTTTGTTTTAAACCATGTTTACACAACTAAAGTTTGGAGGCTTAGGGCATAATTGTTTTCCCTTGGTTTAGAGAACAAATCATTACCCATTTAACCTTGGTTCAGATATTCATGAATCTTTAAGCCTAATTTTCTCGCCAGCTCTCTTTTTTTGGCTTTTCTTTCCTGCCGTTCATCGTTAACGGGCAAAAACCAACTCATCTACATCTTTTTTATTAATTTATTTTCTAAATAATGGTTTCCCCACGTAGATCTTGGTTATTTGTTTGTGATTTCGCCGTCTGGTGTGGCGTTTGATTTGTCACCGTCTTGGTGCAGTGTTTTTTCTTGTGTGGACGATTTAGACAAGCAAGGTTTTGATCCGACAAAATTAACAAATCAAATTGTGGTCTTTAAGATGTTGCAGATCTGAAATCATGAGTATTATAAGTATTATAGATTTTTTAAAGTTGTAGGATTTACGTCAAGTTTTTTTCTTAATCTAGATGTTATGAATCTTTTCATAGTTTCACCTTTTATGGTTTTTAAAATATTTGTTTCTGTCTGCTATCGTAGTATTGTTGGTTTGAATTAATGAAATTGTTTTTCTTTGTCAAAAAAAATATTTATGAATCTTACTTCACTTGGGCTAGTTTTTATTAGAACTTAGAAGTGCAGTTTCTGTCCTTGTCCAGCAGCCAGATTCTTTCCAAAACAAGGTTGAAAAGGTACAAAAGGATATAATTTATTACTTAATATTTCAACAAACATAAACCATTATTAATCCACCTAAACTTTTGCTACTGATATTGTACTATGATTATCCTACTGTTTTCTCTCAACAGTTTCGATGTTATGGTGGTAATTGCAAATGAATGGTGTAACTTCGTTTCTCCCCGAGTTAAATAGACAAAAAAAAATTGGAACTATAAATAAAGAAGTGAAATTGCTTTTTTTTTTTTTCGAGGATGCAATTTCACAGTAATAGATTATATGTATGAAGGTTTCCTGTGATTAATTTTGGCCATTACACCAGTCTTGGCTTTCTTAAATTAATATATTTTTTGTCAATTATTCTTTAAGATAATAATATAAATTTATTATTTACCTCTATTTATAATTTATATTTATTTAGGAAAATGTAAAAACAAACCTCGAGTGTGGGGGAGTGGGGTGGGGACAACTCTAGGTTTGGTTTGGCCGTTTGGGTTCGGTGGCTGCCAAATCTTATCTTTATGCGCATAGAAACTAGTGTTGAAGAATGGGATCGGATAATTTCATATCATGAACAAAGTAAAGGGTGACGTTATTCACAACTCCAAAATTAATAAACATACCCACTTTCATATAATTTCAAAAATACTATTAGTTTAAAAGACTATAATACTTTTTTTCCATCTTTTTCCCCACACCCACCATATTCTTCTTATTCTTGTTTTTTTTTTTTTTTTTTTGTAAACGCAAGATTTTTCAACACTCACACTGTTGCAAATATGGACAACAAAAAAATCATTTTAATGAATAACATAAGTAACTACATTTAAAACATGTTATTTCTCCATTTTATGTTTTAAAATTTTGGACGAATAACAATGACACTTGGCACGATCAATTGCAACATTGGTCGTGTCATCATGCTATGTAGCATGATGGCACGATCATAATAAGCAACATCGGTCGTGCCATCGTGCTATGAGGCACGCGATGACACGATCATAATTGCAACATTGATCGTGCCATTTGAGGCACGCGATGGCACGATCAAAATAACTTCGATTGTACTTTGTGACACGATCAAGCATACCATCATGCCATCCACCGTTTTTTTCCCAAACCGTAATGAGAACTAGAAAAAAATTAACTCCATAAAATAAACCAAACTCAATTTTACCAAATATTATCCAACAATTACGCAAATACACCTATAAATGTGAAATTAAAGTAAAATATTACATTCGAAATTAAATGAAATATTTATCTCTTTGCATGATTTGCAGGATGTATGATTTTGTGTTGTATTTGGGGGAAAATAATGTAAGGGCAAAATAGGAAATTGTGGGGGTGTATTTAATAAATGAGTTATATTTTAAAAAGTGAGTGAGTGTGATGGAGATATGATATATCTTTCGGGATTTTTACATTATCTTATATTTGGGAAATGATTTGTGTTTATGAGTCTTTTATTTTTGGTTAAGTAGATGCTACCCACTTGGGGTAGCTACCAAATGGGTTATATACCATTAGATCAACACATACACACACACATCCACATGGGTGTGTGTTAATCCGTGGTATAGAACCCACTGGTACCTACCAGTGGGTAGCATCGACTAACCCCTTTTATCGGTTTATCTTTTAATACTTTCTAGTTAAGTCGGGACTTTTAATTTGGTCTTATGAATAGTTGTTTTACTATTATTTTTAGGGAGGTTGAATTATTATTAAGTTTTGAGATTTATCTCTTTTCCAAAGTTTATTTACGTTCTTCACGTATTTAAGATTGCTTTTGTTCGTTGTTTGCTTATCGTTAGCTTTTCCCGCATCGGTTGGTATTCGAGAGACGACTACGCTCCCGAATTATGTTTTCAGGCCAATCTACAACGCATGAACGACACCGCATGCGGATCAACTTGCGACAAAACAATTCCATATCGTGCGCATCCGATTTCAAGAAATCAGAAGCTTATCAAAAATATTTTTTTGATGGTTGTGAATTAGCCTACGATATTGTATCCGATCCATCCTATTGGGAACTTATTCCGGGGCATGAATGTTTTATTCTCAAGTGACATTCAAGATGATGGCTATAATAGGCCACCAATTTTTGATGAAGAAATCGACAACACTATCATGGAGGTTGGCTACGACGAGCCTCCAAACTTTGACGAGGAGATTGGTGGTTATAATGGGCAACCTATCTTTGATACTGAAGGTGACGACACAATTTCGATGCTTGACTACGAAAAATCAACGAAAATTGACGAGGATGCTCATAGTTATGATGGACCATCAATTTTTGCCTATGGAATTGAGAATTGCCATATGCATGAGGTCATGCAACATGATCTTAAGCCGGGAAATTTTTGGTGTAATACTAAGAAGGAAATATCACAATTTAAGGCCATTGAGTTTGGACTATCTATTTTCTTCAACTCTATGGAGAGATTTAATGAGATTGTGGAAATCCCTTGTTATATGGCTCCAGGAGTGCTAAAGATAAATTATGGACCATAAATGGATTGGTTTGTTTTTGATCTTGCTCAAATATATTTTGGTATTCGCCTTGTTTTTCCATCTCGTCCTCCCCGTGCCCCTCCATGGTTTAACAATTATTCTAATGACAATCTCCCTTCCGATTCGAGGACGAATCGTCTCGACCCTGGAGAGAATGATGGAGATATGATATATCTTTCAGAATTTTACATTATCTTATATTTTAGGAAGTTATTTGTGTTTAGGAGTTTTTTATTCTGGTTTATCTTTTAATGCTTTCTAGTTAAGTTAGGACTTTTAATTTGGTCTTATAAATAGTTGTTTTACTATTATTTTTGGGGATGTTGAATATTATTAAGTTTTGAGATTTATCTCTTTTCCAAAGCTTATTTACGTTCTTCGCGTATTTAAGATTGTTTTGTGTGCGTTCTTTATTCTTGTTACGCTTCTGCTGCATCAGGGTGTATATTTTTAGAAAGGTAGGTATATTTATCAATTTTGGAGATGTGAATAGCGCCACATCCTAAAGTAAATACCCAAAAAATAAGAATGAAAAGAAGAGAATGCAAAAGTCAACAAATATGTCTCATTCTTAAAAAAAAAAAAAAAAAACAAATATGTCGCATTAATCTTGTGACTTGTTATATCACGATTACAACTACAAGAAAACGGACCCAAAGTTAGACGTGTTTGCCGACTTCAAAATTATTTCATTTGATTCTTGTGGCACCCGGAGACTACACGTGTCTGCTTCCATTTTTCTCTTGCTTCTTGTTCTTCATAGTGGAAGAAAAGTGATTTTTCCATATATATCTGGATCGTTTGTTTATTTTTTCTTATTTGTTATTCGCCATTTGGTGTGACACTTGGTTCAACACCATTTTGGTGCAATGTTTTTTCTTCTGTGGACGATTTAGACAAACAAGTTTTCGATCCCGCGGATAAAGATAAAAAATTAGATTATTATTTTCAATAAATTGAAGATCTGGAATCACGAGTATTCTGGCAATATAGAATTTTTAAAATTATAGGCTTTTCAATTTTTGTTATTAACCTAGATGCTATGAATATTTTATTTCATCTTTTATAATTTTTAACTGATTTGTTTTTGTGTTCATCAATGCAGTCATAGTTTAAATTAATTAATGAATTTAGTTTTCTTATTATAAAACACAAAATAATTATAAGATATTCTAGTAATCATAGGGTGGCAATGGGGAAGGACGGGTATCTCAATACCCAGACCCATCTCGTCTCCTCCACGGGGTGAGGGAAGGGACCCGCCACGGGTCGCCCCATATTGAATTTTTTATATTTTTTTATATTTTTATCTTATCTTATATTTTATTAATATTTTTTTAATATAATATTTTGTATTATAAATACATATTATTTATCAAATTTGTCATTATATATGTAAAATATAATTATTAAATACATAAAATTATATTATTTTATATAATATACATGTAAAATATATACATTGAATATATTAAAAAATAGCACGGGGCGAGGCGGGAACCCACGGGACGGAACTCGGAAGTGATAACCAGACCCAATCCCGCCCCGCCCCGCTACAGGTCACGGGATGGGACGGTCCAAATGGGCACGGGCGAGTACCCATCGGGCGGGTCATTTTGTCATCCCAAGTAATCATAATAATTAAATATATATATAGGGCCCAGTCCCTCAAGCGAAGGTCGTGGTCCCATATGCCAAGACCACTAATTTTCTAGGTTGAAGGGTCCTTGAGGCCCGGCCCATTAAATCCACCGTGCCTACCCGGCCAGATTATACACTGCTAACGTGCGCCTCGTTTCCCTCCATTTCCAATCCCTTCCTGCACTTTCAAGTTTTCTCTGTACATATACATGCGTACACCTTGAGCTGTGTGTATTATTCATACGATTCTCATTTATAGTATTTCATTTTCATCCGATGATTTCCACGAAGTTTATGTATGTAAAGGTCCGTTTCACATCAGATGTGGTGGGCAAATGAAGAATGGCGCTTTCTGCCTCTTTTTCCCTCGCTTCTTCTCATCAGCTCTCTCAGGTATCTCTCTCTCTCTCTCTCTATATATATATATATATATATATATATATATATATATATCTTATTGCACATATGTGCAAATACATATACCTGTGTAATTTCGTTGTTTACCGAGTTATCTGTTTTCCCCCAATTTTTGTGACGAAGACAGATTTGTATGCAAGATTGGATTATTGAAAAATCGATAATTTTGAAAATGAGATGAACAATTGTACGCTGAAGATTAAATTGAAAGATGAAATCAAGTTAGAATTTTATGGCAAAATTTAACCATGGAAAAAAGTGGCCAAGTTAGTACTCTATTTATCTTAATCTTTTTGCTTTGATATGCTATTTCAGTGATATTATTTGACTGGAGTTACTATTGGCATATTTGGTAATTACCTGATTTTTTTTAATGCAAATTGGATTAATTTGTATATGAGGTTGTGACTTCAAATGCCGTCCGCAGTTAAGCTATTCTGATCTTAAATGGAAGCAGAAGAGAGTAGAGTTTCTAAAGCCACACAGAAGAAAATTTCAGTACTTGTGGATTGTGAAATCAGTCTTAAATAGCAGTAGGTCCTCGAGCATTAACGACAATGGGGCAACTGAACCAGCAAGGATTCTTCTGGAGAGATTGTTTGCTCAAACACAAAAACTCGAGGAACAGATTGGCAGGGACCCTCGTTTGCCCCATGTTGCCGAGCTTGGTGTGAATCTTGTTAAACTGGAATCTGATCTTCAGGCTGCTCTGGCAGCCTTGAAGAAGAAGGAAGAAAATCTGCAAGAAGCTGAGAGGAAAATCTCGTCGGAGTACAATGAAATTAATATTGCCAAAAAGGATTTGGAGCGTCGAGAGGAAGAAATAGTAGCTGTGAGATTAAAGCAGGAAAAACTAGAAGAGGAGCTAAGACTAGCAAATATAGATTTAGGTTCTCAAGCAACTGAAATCGGTGAACTTAAACGAAGTTTAAAGGAGAGAGATCAGGATATTTTAGCTTTGCAGTCCGCATTGTCAACCAAAGAAGAGGAAATCGTAAAGATGACACACGAATTGGTAAAGAAGAGTGAAGAAGCTACAAATGTTGAATCAGAACTGAGATCAAAGTCAAGACTCTTGGATGAAGCAAACGAAATTGTCGAAAAGCAAAATCTCGAGCTCCAGCAACTCGAGAGGGAAATTCGAAAGAAAGAGGAAGAGCTAGAAATTTCCATCAGCTTGCAGAAAAGTGATTCTGAGAAATTAAAAGCTGCCGAAACGAACTTGGAGAAACAAACTATGGATTGGTTAGTGGTGCAAGAGGAATTGAAAAAGCTGGCGGTTACATCTAAGCACGTTGGGGAAGCAAACGAAACTCTGGAGGAGTTTGGAAGAGTGAGGAAGCTTCTTTCGGATGTGAGATCCGAGCTAGTTTCGTCTCAGAAAGCTTTGGCTTCATCTAGACAGAAAATGGAAGGTCAAGATCAGCTATTGGAAAAACAGCTTACTGAACTCGAAGAGCTACGGGGGAGTGGTATGTCTTATCTGACAATTTTAAGAAATGCCGAAGTAGAAGTGGAGAGTGAGAGAGTGAAATTAAGGCTTGCTGAAGCTAAAAACAAGGAGCTTGAAAGGGATTTATCCGTGGAGAAAGAGATTGTCGATGAGTTACAGACGGATTTAAATAAAGAGAGATTATCTTTAAAACAAAAAATTCAGGAAAATTCGGCTCTCCAGGAGGAGATTGACAACAAGACTGCTGCATTTGAAGAATCACAGAGGCTTCTCAAGGCTAAAGAGTTAGAATTGGTTGAAGCAAGGCTTGAAATCGAGCATTTAAAGTCTGAACAGGCTTCCCTTCAGCTTATACTGGAAGAAAAAGACTTGGAACTCTCAAATGCAAAGAAGAGGTTAGAAGAAGTAAATCAGGAGATTGTGGAGCTAAAGGGAATTTTGTTCAGCAGAGAAAACGAGCTTATTCAAGCTATGTCCATGCTTAAGGAGAAGGATGAACATGTCGAAACAATGCAGCATGAACTCAGCAGTGCAAAATTTAAATTCTCTGAAGCTGAGACTGTGGTGGAGAAGATTGTAGATCTCACTAAGGAAGTGGTTCTGTCATTTAATGATGAACCCCATTACGCACTAAGCCCGTTTGATGAGAACAATGATAGTTTTAAGTGGGAGAAAAACAGCTTGAAGCTGAGCTTATGTTTACCGAGAAAGCCTTAGAGCAAAGGAAATGGAAGTTCTAGCAGCACAGAAGGATCTAACCATCAAAGATGAGGAGCTAAGAATGGTACTCGGAAAATTGGATGCTAGAGAGAAGGAAATAACAGAACTGAAGGAAGAAATGATGCGAGATAAAGATGATCTGAAACAACTGTATGCTTTGGCACAGGAGACAATAGGTGAAAAGAGTGTTGGTGACCTTGCAATTGAGAAACTCCAATTAGAAGCAGCTCAATTAGAAGTTGAAGCTGCAACAAGTGCGCTGTACAAAATCACGGAGATGAGTCGAGAGCTTCTGAATAAAGCTGGTTTTAGCATCGAGGCTGATTATGATACCAACATATCCGAGGCTAGGATAAATATGATGAGCGAAAAGTGTTCTACGGAAGTTAAATCAGAAGTTTCTCGGCTTCTGAGTTTGACTGAGCAGCTTGTCAGAGAAGCGAGTATTGCTGGCAACGTGAAGCAGTAGAAGTGATTTTGAGTTTCTTGACTTCATAGAGGTTTAGACATCTAACCAGTTTTTTTAATGTAGTGGATTTGAGGTTGAATATATTTGCTCCTGTGTTATTTATACCTTATGTGGTTTACAGGTTTGATACATTTACTCATGTATTATATTGTGTGCACTGATTATTTGGTTTTTTTTTCTGCTAATGTGTTGCATCTAAAGATTTTTTTTTTTTTCCCTTTTGTGGAGTTGGGAGTAAAATTAGTATCTACTTTCTGCAGTTTGGCATTTGCCTAGTAATGATATATAAGGAAATTTGAATGAGAAAGGGGCTGTGTTGCATTTTATTATTTGGTTTGCTACCATTCTCTTTTCTTTATAAATGTCAATTTGATGCACTAAAAATAGGTACATCTTCAATATGACACAATCAAAGATTAATCTGACAATTTATGCAACCTTGTCTTTTATCATTATTTTTGATGCAGTTATCTGGTAGAATGCCAAGTGTTCTGATGATAGATGCTGATACTGTATTATGCCTTTGTTTTCTTCCTAACACTAACGTTAGATCTTATAGTGACCACTAAACATTATTTGAACACCTAAAAATGTGGATTCGGTTCGGAATCACATTTCACGTTCCATTTCTATTGCATTTCCTGTTTCACTCCGCTGGATGTTTGACATATGTATTATGATTATTTTAAACGTGTCTACCATCCAATGTAGTGAAACAAAAAGTGGAACACAAAAAGTAAAACAGGAAATCTGTTCCCAGTTCAGAAGGGTTGGAATTTATTCGTGATGCGAGTAAAAGTCATACTTAAAAAATACAAATTTTTTATTGATGTTTCGATTTAGAAGGTGTTTAGCTGTTAGAGCTCTTAAAAGTGGTCGATTTTTTCACAATTTTAAAATATTTGACTTATCCAAACACTCAACAACTTATTTTTAAAATATCTTATAAGTTCTAAGAACATTATCATAGCTATAAGATTTTTTAAATAAATTAGCCACACCCCCTTCTAGTTTCCTTTCTATTTTCATCTCTCGTTCTTATATGTTAAAAAATGAGAGTTAGCAACATCCAGGAATGATATATACATACAACAAACATAACCCTTACAGCCAACAAGTAACACATAATTGAATATTCATGTACATGAACCATGCGTCAAGGCAAATGAAAACCAACCATCTATTTACATAAACAAGTTACCAGTCACAAGTTCAGTTCCTATGTATATATCACTTCAGAAAAAAAGAGTTGATGTTTCCAAAGATGACAAAAGTTTCACAATCAACCTTTTTTACCAGCAATAACAGTAAATTTATAAGCACTGTGCAATTGGTGAGGCTTCAGAGTACCCAACAACCAATAATTATCACCTGAAGATCTCAGTCACCTTCGGAGGACGCCACGCAGAATTCTTGGCACTCTGACCATCCACATTTTGATTCTCATTTTGCACCACAACATGATTCTTTTCCTTCTTTACATTCGATCTCCCTCGCCCTCGCCCCACTTTCTTACCAACAAAAAGCCCAAACTTCATCGCGGTAAATAGACCCAACGCAATCAACAATGGCCTAACAGCCCAGTGAAAATCCTCTAAATGTTGGTACTTTTTCACCACACCTTGGCAAGTATCGAACGATACTAACTCCACTTCAGCCGGATCACCCAAGAAACTCCCGTTATCATGACCAATCATCAACCTACCTGGGAAATCGACAATAAGGCATCCATTTGGCAACACTTGACAAATTCTCCCAGTCGCACACTCTCCCCCTCTTTTTCGAGGCCATTCAAACCGGGGGCTAAAAACGTTTGGTTTCAGCTTCACAAACTGCCCCGCGCAATAGGGTTTCGCCATCTGGAATTCCGAATAGTTGCCCTTCCAAAGAGTCTCTAAACCTATAAATGCAACAGTTACACTCCCGTCACGGTTGATGGAATGAAGAACACCAACTGGCGAATGCTTCTTGTCTTCTTTCTTCAGGCGAACCCAATCTCCTGCGGCTAACCCAAATGTGACCCGCTCTAACGTGGAAACGTGAACTCTGATTGGATCGTGAACTCCATGCACCCTCACTAGAACGAACCCATCTTGATCGGTGTCTCGTTCTAGACCAACTACAGTCCCCTCGGGGATGTCCATGTTTTTGGGGTTGCACGAGTTTGGCGATTTTCTTGATCGGACCATATCACCAACTTGGAGATGATCTTTAGCAAGGAACCACTCTGTATAACCAACGCCACCTGGTTTCTCCCTGATCATTCTACTTCCAAGACCCGTCCAGCCACCATCCTGGTAAACTGCGTTCTGTGAACTGCAAATTCGGTAAAAGTCAACTCAGAAGTATATGCAAATACCGCCTAAAACCTTAATCATTTAATGAAGCACAAAAGTATAAGAACGTCCATCTGAAAGAGCAAAAGAAAAAAAGAAAAAAAAAAAGAGAAACATAATATATATAGGGATGATTACAAAAAAAAAATATTGAGGTTTGGACTAATTACAACAAAAACTCCAGTGATTTTTTAAAATTACAAAAAAAAAAACCTTGACGTTAGATTCCGCCTTACATTTCCCCCTTCATAAGCAAAAAACATTTCAAAAACCCCTATAATATTTATAGAAATATTATAGTTTTCCCCCTTAAATTTACGACACAATCCAACCTGAGGGGGCTTTTTGTAATCTTGAAGCATCTTTGGATTTTTTGTAATTAATCCAAACCTCAGTTGGATACAATGTCAATACTTTCTCCACGTACATGTTAAATGGGTAGTTTATAAGCCAGATACATTCAGAAAATCCATTTGATAAGGAAATAACAGAAGTTATGCCACCTTATGCCTTGTAATTACCAGATACCTTTCCTAAATAATTTATAAAATGTTCTTCCTTCTAAAATCTATAAATAACAAGACCTCTCCCCACAAAATTATAAATTCAACTTGACTTAACAAACCCATCTTCCTTGGTAATTCAACTTAAAGTGGAAATTCTTATGCCCTTGCTCGATCAAGGTCCATCATAATCATAAATAGTGGACATTTATGATTTAGTAAAAAAAGAAAAACGATGATACCTCTTGAAAGCATGTAAAATATCTGCCATCAAAGGGCGACTCCTGAAGTCATACTCAAAACAACCAATAATGACATTCTCAACTGCAGGAGGTAGCCCACTGGGAATATGAGGTTTTTCTTGCTTAGCTACAACCAATTTATATATTTCCTCGATTGATTTACCACTCCAAGGCTGTGTTCCAGTTAACATCTCCAATATGCTGCAACCAAATCCCCACGAATCAGTCTCAACAGATATCGGACCTCTTACTTCCGGTTGCCATTGCTCTGGAGCCATGTAGTTGGGAGTACCAAGTTGTCGAGCCATGTCTGTACTGGGCAATGATATCCCTAGCAGCACATAAGGGATACCAATATCCCCAACAATAGCCTGGTCATTGCTATTCAAAAGGAAATTAAAAGGTTTAAGGTTGAGAATAAGGATTTCTTTTGCATGGAGGTCCATTATTCCCTGAGCCAGATCTGCTCCATACCTGCGCATATAAACAGAGTGACAGTAAGTAAAGTCTGCAATGCTTTAATGCAATTGTAAGTTTAGAAAAGTTCAATTCTCATAGCAATACATTTTCCTGATACAAAATACAAAAATCACCTTAGAACATCACTTAGTGACAGCTTTCCCCCTTTAAACCGAGCCATTTTATCTCCGACGGAGCCCTCGTAAAATTTCATAACAATGCATATCTAGAGGAATAAAACACAAGATGTTTTAAATAAGGAATATCCGGATTTTCCGTCTCTATTTTTCCTCTCCCTTTTACATTAAAGCTAGCAGATTGTAAGCATTATAACAAAAACTCAAACAGTAAACTCACTTTCTTATTTATCACTGAAAGTCCATGGAGCCAACAAACCGTTTCTAACCCTTGGCACTTAGAAAGTATATCGTCCAACCTATTTAAGACATCTCTAATGTTGTCTTCTTTAATCGGATGCAACATTTTAACAGCAACTTCATGATACTCATCATAATCTTCAGATGTGCGATGATGAGTCGCTAGCCAAACGTCACCGAAAGGCCCTCTTCCAATTCGGTGCCTGAGCTTAATTGTCGTTGGGTCAATCCATGGGTTGATCTGGTTAGATGATGCAACTACAGTACTACTGTCACCAGAGTCTCCTTCAACTAGTACAAATTCAAATGAGGATGCAGGGCGATTAGCAACAACTTGTCCCGCCATTTTCCTAAATTCCAAAATGAAGTCATTTACACAAAAATCATAAACCAATTCAACAAACATTTCATATACATGGATCATAAAACCAGCCCATCTCCATCTTGATGCAATTTATCAACTAATTTTCATTCCAATTGGTAAACAAGTGACTCATCTTCATTAACAGCAAGAAATAAGCATAACTACACGCCTTAAAGAGCTCAGAGTTGCTAACGACAGCATTTCTTGGTAAGTAAGACATGTTCCTAAATAAAACGAGTCTCCTCTTGTCAAAATCTCTGTCCTAAATCCCATCCTTTTGCCGGAAACATTAATTTCATTTTTGCTTCAGATAAACCCAATCTTCAATCCAAAATGAGATATATTTTCATTTTCAGAAAATATAAACATACGGGTACTATTAATATTTAACAACAAAAGCCAGAAAAAGAAAATGAAAAAAAAAAACCATGATTATATAATTCATTCTTTACCCAAATTCGTTTAAGGCGGAATTACAAGAGCCCACGAGCAACCATAAAGAAAACTATTCCACAGAGACATATACAGCTACATACATACATGGACCTGCGAGTGGAAACATAACTAAAGAGAAGTATAACAGAAAACTTACTGATAGTCTGAAGCAGGAAAAAGATTGTGATGAAATCAAAATACAGATGAAAGGAAAAAGTAAAAACAAGGAATTTCGACGAATTAAACTGAATAACAGTATTAAGCGATCATCTTAATGATTTGAAGGATGATAATTCAACGAATATTTAATGAAAATTGAAGAGTGAAGAAGAGGGGAGAGAGAGTGGAAGCGAAGTTAAATAGAATAAGAGAGAGAGAGAGAGAGAGAGAGGAGTCATCTCTATTGCAACACGACGTGGCTATCTTACGCCATCGTCCTTTGCGCATTTAATTTTTTACTTTCCTTTTTTCTTTTTCTTTTTCTTCTTTTACTTTCTTTCTTTTCTTTTTTTGGCCCAATATTGTTGGTTAATTAAATCTAATTTGGTTAATCTTCGAAATCTCTTTCCCCTCAATTGTCAATATTCAAAGTTATTTTTACACTTTAATTTAAGAAATAAAATAAAACAAGACGGATTGTGGCTTAAAAGTTTATGAATCATAATAATTATGGTAGAAAAATTTACAATATCCATAAAAAGTTTATGTTGTATGAACTTAAACATTTTTCTCTTCAAAGAATGAAAATAAAAAATAGGGATAGTTACAAAAAAAACCAAAAAAACAAATATCCTGAGATTCAGGCTAATTAAAAAAAATTGAGAGGTTCTTGAAAATATTACCAAAAACTAGGAGTATCAATAGTGTCGTGTATTGTGTTCGCGGGTCGTGTTCTGATACGAACATTATAAGTTTGATACGAACACGAACACGACCCGTTTAATTATTGTGTCATGATACACGACATGAATATGACCCGTTTATGACATGGGTAACTCGCCGCGCCACGAAATACCTATATAATTTAAAGTTGACACGGAAAAAAAATAAAAATATAGAGAAAAGGCTAAAAATACAAATAAAAAAATATTAAATTATTAGAAAATGCATTAAATAATTTGTCCATCATCATATAACTAACTAAAATATCACAAAATACGAAAATAATATTACTGTTAAATTAAATGGGTTAAATAGACCAATCATGTCGACACGGGTCGACCTGACCTAACATATTTATTTTCCGTGTTAGCCGTGTCCGACCCGAACCTACCAAGGGTCATACATGTACCTGCTAAATTCGTGTTAGGTTATCATGTCGTGTCACAAATTGACGTCCCTACCAAATACATCTACAATTCCCCTCGCTTCTTTCTTGGATTTATTTTATTAAAATGAAATAAGTTTATAGTGTTTTCTTATTTCTTTAACTATATTCACATAACGTATCATCAATTGGTTGTTGATTCAATGCGTACAAGAAAGTGGAAAGATGTTAATTTTTGGTTTTATCTTTTCTTAAAAAGAGACAATTTGCAAGTCATTGTACCTTCTTCAATCAATCCGCATAAGTGTTGACCACTTCATTTTTGCTACTATAGCCACTTTTCTAATTTTAATTAATACTATTATTAAAGCTGGCACCCTAAGGCTAATTTATTATTTTTTAAAGATAATCTTTTAAAATAATCCACAATAATTAGTACCGTCCAATTAGCTATCCTAGTTGAAGGCGTATACATGTAAAGTACAAACAGTGCAGAAAAATACAAGAATGTGTAGACAAGATTGAGTGCAATTTAGGCTTTTTCCACCAATCTGTAGAGAGTATTTGAATTTAGGGTGTAAACTGAAAGAATTATAGCACGGATATTTACCAAAAGTTTTGCAGAGTAAAGATGTGATTGCAGATGTGATTACATTCACAATCACATGCAGCGGAATTTTGAAAACAGAAACAAGACACAAGATATAAAATTTATCTACAAGCCAACTAGCTTGTAGAAGTGTCAATATGACGAAACTTTCCACTAGTACAAATCGATTGATTCTGTATACAGAAATACTAAAACCAACTAGTAGAAACTCAACGAAAAACTCCTATCTAGAGTATATTAGATCTGTGTAATTCAACTCATCCAACAATAGACATGTGTGAACTTCGTTAATCACAATACAAAAAAAACAATGGATGAAAAACCTAACAAACACAACTGCAGGGCTGAATGTGATCTCAGATGTAGTCACATTCGAGATCACATCCAGGGCAGCGAGACTCCTTGTGCTTGTATGACTCTTAACTCTCTCAAGACTCTTGTATCTCTGGTATATTTCTTGTGTGTCCATTATGGACGTCCTCTTCTCTTTATATAGGCGTCCAAACCCTTCAAGAGTCCTAATAAACATGGAAAGAAGATATATACAAATATATGACAAGTATATCACTTATGTTAGGAAACAAGATAAATATCAAAGAGTCCTAATATATCTATACCATATCAATATGAAATCTTTCTTAATCTATTTACAACTCAATCTTACCATATGTCTAGAAAGGCAAAACAAATCAAAATCCAATCTTTTATTTTAGGAAATTACTTGGGCGAAAATTAACGCCCTAACAATCTCCCCCTTTTTGCCTTTCTGGACAAAACACTTATCAAGCACAAAACAAACAAACTTAAAAAAAAAAACAACTCCCCCCTAAATATCATGTTGAGTAAAAATCAAAAAAAGATGCGATCACATTTCGGTCACATTCATAATCGCAAAGCAAAAATCCAAAACTCAATCAAATATCAAATATCGAGAAAACTCCCCTAAATCGAAAGCATCACAATCAACCTTTTTCTCCCCCTTTTTGTCCGGAAAACATAGGTAACAATCATGTATGCTCCCCCTCACTTGGACACGTAAAAGTTCATTGCATATACACAAATTTGAGGAGAATAAAGGATCATAAGACTCTTGAGAATTTTGGAAGATAAACATCAAAAAGATGATACAAAAATCAAGATTTTCCATAAAATAGGATTCCCAAAAATCAAGATTTTCCATAAAATAGAATCCTATAAATCAATGACATTCTTAACCAAAGATATAGATAATTAGGAGCAAAATCTATTCAAATCTTCCAAGTCCTTCAAACCGTGTATAACCCACCAATTATTATCCATCAAGATTTTCAAGATTTTGGGAAGAGAAAAATATCACTCTCAGATTATATATGGAAACTGAATCTCAGCAAAGAATCCAAAATCACCAGGACATGCAAAACCTAATATGCCTAATGTAGCAAAAAAGAAAAACGCACACAAGAGGTGAAAAGTGCTGCAGCAATGAATATAGGTTCAAATGTCGTCCCATTTTGAGTCACACCTGTACTAGCTGATTCAATGAATCGCAATCCGAGATCCCAGCTTATCAAAATTTTCGAGTTTTCTTCACTTTTTCCGAGTCTCATGAGGGAGTTAACCAACATGTAGCTTTCACTCAAATGCCAAAGGTAACTCTTTTTCACATGATCATGCCTTTTTAGACAGCAATACGCTAGAAGAAATTGGTCACAATAAATAGCTTCACACCATGGATTGGTAGCTTTTTCCTAGAAGGCCTCCAAGCATGATCAAGACTTTATTCACAACTCAACTACTGGGAAAAATATCATCATCATTTTTTGAATTGGAGAGATCAACTCACACCAGTTTTCCAAGGGAGACAATATATGTGACTAGTTCGAACCATCAATCCACTTTTTGCAGATATGCATGATGAGCTTATAATGCAGGGATGTCTAAAAAAAATCAAAAAGAAATAAAGGGGAAGAATAGAGATGCAGTGGTGGGATGTCACATCAGATGTGATGTGCAATGCTGTGACATCTCGTGTAACATTTCAGAGAACACACAAACCGAGAGACTTCCTTAGATTGGAGAATCTCTCAAAATCCAAAGCCTTGGTGAAGATGTCTGCAAGCTGATTTTCAGTAGCAATATACTCAATTCGAATTATATTTTTCTCAACTAAATCTCGAATAAAGTGAAGTCTAATATCTATGTGTTTAGTACGAGAATGTTGGACAAGATTTTTTGAGATATCAATCGCACTCATATTATCACAATAAATGGTTAAAATATCACAATGAAAATCATTTTCTTTTTTATATCGATCAAAATCTTCATGCAAAACATTATTCCGAACATCATCTTTCAAAGAATCAAACACATTTTTAGGCTCAGAAAACGTGACACAACAAGAGATTCTTACCATTGAACAAGTAGAAGACAAACACACTAGTCTTACCATATCTCGATAGTTTACCCTTTCTTTCTTTCTAGTTTTTATGCCTTCAGAGACATCACCTATGACTTGAGAGATTGGATGATTCTTTTGAATCCTTGTAGGTATGTCACTGCCACGATCAACGATTGGGTTATTGGTTTCTTCAACAGGTTCATTGTCAGAATCAGAGTTTGACTCAGCTGCAGCAGACACGGATGTGGGCTCAGATGCCGTCACATTTGGTTTACGCATTTGAGATAGTGGATGGAGCTTGATCACATTCTCCATTACATTTGTGCCTACATCTTTTTGTCAGCGCGTTTCAACAAACTCGGCGAGATCCACCACATTATCTTCTTCACTCTTTCCTGCAATATCTGAGAGATCATCGAAGGCAATATTTACAGATTCCGTGATCGTCTTAGTACGAAGATTATAAATTCGATAGGCATGACTATTCAAAGTGTAGCCTAGAAAAATACACTTGTTACTTTTGGAATCGAATTTACCAAGATTATCACGATCATTAAGAACATAGCACAAACACCCAAAAACATGAAAATATTTGAGGTTAGGTTTCTTTCCCATAAGAATTTCATAAGGGGTCATCAAACTTCCAGGCCTCAAATATACACGATTGGCAATATGACATGGTATTTAGAGCTTACGCCAAAAACCTTTTGAAAGTCTTTTAGAACTCAACATAACACAGATGTCTCATGCAATGTACGATTTTCTGTCTGCCACTCCATTATCTTTGTGGAGTTTTAGGTACGAAAAATTAATGAGAAATTCTCTTTCTATCACAAAAGCCGAGAAAGAAGAGTTTGCAAATTCTTTACCATGGCCCGACCTAATTCTAACAATCGGTAGCTTTATCTTGATTAACAACTCTTCTATGCCAACTTCTAAATACTTCAAATGTTTGATTTCTCACGTAAAAAATAGATCCAAGTAAAACGTGAAAAGTCATCAACAATCACAAAAAATATTTCCTTCCACCAAGACTTTCAACTTGGACCCATAATGTCCATATGAAGCAATTCAAAACACCGTGTGGTATTGAAATGAGATAACATTTGGTGTGACACTCTTCTTTGTTTACTCTTTTGACAACTTCCACACACATTAGCATTCTTCATGCAAAATCTCGGTAAACCACGAACAACCTCAAATTTCACAAGATCCCTCATTTTCTTAAAACTTAGATGACCTAATTTTTGGTGCCATAGGTCAGATTCATATGTGTGTGCAGTGTGACGCATTTGTTTATTAGCATACTGATAGAAGTTATCAGATGATCTCAAACCAGCAAAAATACACGTGTTAGATTCATTAAATACCTCACAAGATTTTTTGTTGAATTTAACATAGAGGTTATTATCACACTGATTGGCTAATACTAATGAGATTAGCATTTAGACCATCCACATGCAATACATTCCGTAGCTAGGTAGGCCATCAACATTCAAAGTTCCTTTCCAACAATTTTGCCTTTACCTCCGCCTCCATAAGTCACATTACCACCATCATGCTTCTCATAGTCGAGTCAAATACTCCAAAGTACCTGTCATGTGTCGTGAACACCCGCAATCAAAGTACCAAGATCCTGCAATGTTAGATCTCAAAGAAGTATAGATAACATGACATTTAACATCAGATTTCTTAACCCAAAAAAAATTTGGAAAATTTTGAAATGTGATTACGAGGATGTCGTAACATTTCGGATGACATCTGACATGCAGAATTTATGTTCGCCAAATCTGATTTCATTTTGAAACAAAATGGCCTAATGTGTCCAGGAGCATGACAATAGTGACAAATAAAGTGGCGCTTCCGTGGTTTAGATTTCTGGGAAAATTTCCTTTTATTGTTGGAGAAATCCGAGGATTCTCCTTGTTCTTTAGCTTTAACAAAAATCGGAGTTTTATAACCAAGGCTAGCTTTATCATCAATACTCATGGAGAGAATATCATCCAGTTTAACTTTCCCAGAATTAAACTTTTTCATGCTTTCAAGAGATTCTTCAAGTTTAGAGTTTACCTTTTCGAACTCCAGTTCTTTCTTGGTAAGAGAGACTTCTAACCTGGTAATCACTTCCCTTTGATCATCATTCTCCTTCTTGAGTCGATCATTCTCCTTCTTCATCATTTCATTCACTTTAATCCTCTTCAGCCAATCCTGATATAGACTCGCATACGTGTCTTCCAAACTTTCACCATCAGATTCATCAACCTGTTCAATATCGTCAGGAGCAGAGGTAGAATTGAAACAAAAAAGGTTAGAGTCAGATAAGAGATCCTGATCTTCAGATGTGATTAGGGAGGGTGTGATCGCATCTCGGGCCACACCTCTGGCAACACCTGAAGGATTTATTTGGAGAGACATTCGATCTTTCACCAGGGTGGTCAGAACCTTGTGATCTTCTTTCTGGACAGCGTTCTCATTGTCACTTAAGGTGACACTCAAACTCATTCCCTTTTTCACAAAAATATTTGCACATTTTTTAACATAATGACCATATCCAGAACAAGTCTACATCTAATGTAATCAAGAGTTTTTTTATCAAACCTTTTCTCGATTTTCAAGGCGAGGGACGAAAAGTAGGGACACTAGGAATTTCCATGCTAACAAACATACGGGATCAACACTTAAAGTGTCGTCAAGTGTAGGCTCTTGATGCCGATTGAAAGAATTATAGCACGGATATTTACCAAAAGTTTTGCGAGTAAAGATGTGATTGCAGATGTGATCACATTCACAATCACATGCAGCGGAATTTTGAAAACAGAAACAAGACGCAAGATATAAAATTTATCTACAAGCCAACTAGCTTGTAGAAGTGCCAATATGACGAAACTTTCCACTAGTACAAATCGATTGATTCCGTATACAGAAATACTAAAACCAACTAGTAGAAACTCAACGAAAAACTCTATCTAGAGTATATCGATCGTGTAATTCAACTCATCCAACAATAGACATGTGTGGACTTCGTTAATCACAATACAAAAAAAACAATGGATGAAAAACCTAACAAACACAAGCTAGGAAGTGAATGTGATCTCGGATGTAGTCACATTCGAGATCACATTCGAGGCGCCGAGACTCCTTGTCTTGTATGACTCTTAACTCTCTCAAGACTCTTGTATCTCTAGTATATTTCTTGTGTGTCCATTATGGACGTCCTCTTCTCTTTATATAGGCGTTCAAACCCTTCAAGAGTCCTAATAAACATGGAAAGAAGATATATACAAATATATGACAAGTATATCACTTATGTTAGGAAACAAGATAAATATCAAAGAGTTCTAATATATCTATACCATATCAATATGAAATCTTTCCTAATCTATTTACAACTCAATCTTACCATAAGTCTAGAAAGGCAAAACAAATCAAAATCCAATCTTTTATTTTAGGAAATTACTTGGGCGAAAATTAACGCCCTAACATAAACGAATCGAATCGAGTCGAGCCGAACATACCTACTGTTTGAGTTGTTTCAATTTTCATCGAGCTTTAAAAATTGTATTTGAGTTTAGTTTGATTATTAATTGAATGGACCTTGAACGAACTTTAGCCGACGAGTTGAGCTCGAGTAGCTTGATAATTATACACATATTTCATTCTTTTTTTACTAATCGAGTTGAGATCGAGCAAAGCTTTACATATTATCAAATGTAAAAATATGGTCAAGTTCGGTTCGTTATGTTAAAAAACCAAAGGTAAAACAAGCTTTTCTTAAATCGATATCGAGAACGGTGGTTCGTTTTTCAGGCTTACTTGAATTGTAATTTGTGCATAGCTAATAGTTTTGCTTTTGTATTCCATTTTTCATCATTTTCTGGCATCTTTTGGTAGAATGATAAATTCACAACTTTCCTCTGTTAATCAAATTTCATGTTGACTTTTGAGATCTCACTATTTGCTAGTGAATCACATCATTGTAATAAAATTAGCTAGTTCGTACTTAGTATTTGCAAAATTGCAGTTGTCCCACATAAATATAATAGCAATACGTGAGTACTAATTTATTTCCAAGAATCTTTTTCTGATCCTTATTTTTCATGTTGATTCTAGGGATGGCCGTGGGACGGGTACACGCGGATACCCATACACTCAAAACTTATGTGTAGTTACTTTTGAATTTGGAACGGGCATGAAATGGGAAATTACTACCCGTTTATATACAAGTAGGGTTTGGTTTTACCCTTTGATATCCACTACCCAAACTCATTTACCTTTGAGTAAGTTCCACCTATTTTTTTCACTTGAGATGATACATTTCATCTTGGAAGCCCAACATGAATATTCATTTTGTACAAAGAAAAATATATGAAGTTACTTTATTTGAATTTATGATCCTATTAACTATGTTTTATCTTGTCAAGTTTGATAGAACTCTATGTTTAATGATGCGGTTATATGAAGTATGTGCTGTTTTGATTTAGTTGATGAACGATCGATGATAGCCAGTGAACACCTTTAAAATTGGACATGATTAATTATTACAATTATTTAATATTTGAACTTACGTTTATCAACAATTTAACATATTAGATATTTTATTATATAATAACTAATTTTTGGTCGGGTAGCCATTTAAACATTTGTGTAATTATAAGTTTTTACATAAAATAAATAAATTTTGGACAATACGGGTAGAATATGAATATCAACAAATAGATTTGGGATGGGTACGGTAGGTGTGATATCTTAATGAACTAGTAAACTGCGCAAGTTTATCTAGACCAAATTTCATCAGAGCAGGAACAACTCTGTTTCCAGATTTCCCATGCTCATTAGAAGATCACTAGAATTCAGACATTGTCAAAGGCTGCAAAGGTGAATAACAAAAGAGGGCCACTACACACCATATGTTTTCATGCCTGGCATCTCCTTTCTCTTTTTTCCCCTTTTCTTATCTGGTTTTAACTGAGAGCTCAAAAGTAGTGACACATATAGTAAGAGCAACAACCAACAAAAGTCAGTTACGTTTCAAATCCATAATAACGAATTCATTGAGTCCGTTTGGATAAAGATCATTCTACGATGGATTTCAAAATCCTTAAATCCTTCCTCCAAATCTCCCTCAAATCGAAATCCTCCCATTTGGTAAATGCAATCTTACATAATGTTAAGATCGGGGATTTCTTATGATGCATGACTCGATATTCTGAACCGAAGCAAATATGCATCTCGTGTCAAGATCACAGGAAAACTCGGATTCACGGTAGCCATGGCATCTTCAAGTGTTTTAAAATCATTGTTATGTCGTAAAGTAGTTTCCAAAGCAATCCTAAATGTTTGTTATACTCCATGAATGAAATGTTGTTCTCCTAGTCCATTTGTGACTCTCATTAGCTAACTCATGCTACTGTTGCAGGAAAATTGACTCCAACAATATTAATTTTCGTCACAATAACTATCCTTAGCGGTATCATCGGACAATAGTGATGACTCTTGATAACAGGATGCAATGCAAGACGAAGCAAGCAGCAAGTCATAGATGATGAGAGTTGACAAGTGCTCCAAAACTGAAGTTTTTTCAACAAAATTTTCTACTAAGCTTTGGTTTCCAATATTCAACCTCAACCAACATCATTGGATGATCAACCCTCTCGGCTTCATATTACTTCTTTGGGATAATCACACACAAAAAAAAAGAAAAACCAGAAAGGTTCGAGCTAATTACAAAAAAACCCAAAGGTTTTTGATAATTGCAAAAACCCCTTAAGGTTTGATTCTCTCATATATCTCAGCAAAAGATATTTCAATAACCCCTCTAATATTTCTAGAAATATTACAATTACCCCCTTAAATTTAAGATATAATCAAAACTGAAGGGCTTCTTGTAATTTGGAAACATCTCTGGATTTTTTTTGTAATTAGCCCAAATCTCAGGGGGTCTTTTGTAATTATACCTACTTGAGGATGAGGATTCAATGACTTATGCAATGGATAACATATGTGACTAAAAAACACAGTTCTAAAAACCCCGCCTAGCTCCAATTAGTCCCACCTAGGCGCTAGGCCCCCTTATGTACTTCCGGAAGTATACCAGAACCCATAGAGAAGAACAGGGCATAAACAACTAAAAAGTCATCATCAAACCATCTAGAAAAGCAGCTGTTTGATGGATAAAATTTGACTTGTAATCTGAAAAAAAACTCAAAATATTATTTATAGATGTGAAATTACTCAATTCATTATACAGTAAGTACTTAACACCATTGCACAACAACTAAAACCCCCAAAAAAATCCAAATGGATGCATAAAATTCACAATCGATAATGCAATTAATTCTTTTTCTTTTTCAAGAAACAGGGAGCACCTTCTTCACAATCTCCTCGCTCAGAGTTGCAATCTGCGAATCAAGAGCCTTCACAGTATCCTCCTTCTGCTTCTCCAAAATAGCCAAAGCCTCCTGCAACTCAGCCTCCACCTTCTTCCTCCCCTCCGCTATCTTCTCCTCCACCTCGATCTGCGTCTCCTTCTTCATCTTATTCAGCGCCGCCGATATCTCCGCCCTCGCTGCCCTCATCACCGCCGCCGCCTGGTCCTCAAGCTCCTTCACCTCCGCAGAAGTGTCCTTCACGCTGTTGAGCTTCTCTCTAATGGCGGCGTCTCTTTCGTCCATGAATTTCCCGAGTGGTGTGTAGTAAACCTTGTCTAGGGCAAACATGAGGAACAGGAATTCTAGTGCGATGATGGGGAGGGTGAGGTTGAAGTCGAAGAGAGCGGCCTTCTCGATTTCCACCGCGAGTGACGGCGGCGCGTGGACGAGCGAGAAAGTGGTGGCGGCGGCGAGAAGGGAGGGTATTTGGTGGAGCTTTAGGAATTTGGGCAGGGGTATTTTGGGGAGAGAAAGTTGGGGTTGGGAGTGGGAATGGAGTTTGAGTTTTGGGGTGGAGGGAATGGGAGAGGTGATTAAGGTTTTGTGAGACGCCATGATCATGTTAGCCATGGCAGCTTTGCTCTGTGTGATTGATTTCCTTTTCTTTTTTCTTTTTCCTGTATTGGGAAATTGATATGGTTTTGGTGTTTGGGAATTACTACTATTTTTCTTTTCTGTAATTTTGCGAAATGATTGGTGAAAAGAATGAATATCTTGCAAAGCCTATCTCTTTCTATGCCACACAATATGGTGAGGTTGTGATTCAATTTTATTGAAAATTCAAGAATTTGAGGTGGGGCGTGCGGCTCACGTGCTCCTCTATTTTTTTGATTTTCAGATTATAACATGGAATTGTGAAACCATAGCGCAGTATTCATTAGTTTTTCGCATAACAAATAAGTAAAAATAATACTAATTTCATGTGAAAGAAAAAGGTGACTTTGCCTTTCGCGAGATGACCTAATGAAGTAGAGTAGAGTGGGTTTTTGAGACAATAGGTCTCAAATTCAAATTTCCATCTATACACCACTTTGTCTCAAATTTAGATTATAACATGGAGTTGTGAAACCATAGAGGTTGCACAAGTATTGCTAGGGGTGATCACGGTGCGGTTTGGGCGGTTTTTTCAATATTTTCAAACCGAATTGCTAAGTGCGGTTCGGCCAAGAGTTTGATTTTAAGTTGCGGTTTTTTAGAATAAAACATACATGCGGTTTTCAACGGTTTCGGGCGGGTTCGGGCGGTTTTGCGGTTTTAACGTATTGTACGTGAATATTATATGGAACAATGAAAATGAGTAAAAAAAACTTATCAATTCAGATAATTAAAAAGTTAATGACATGTTATCTAAATTGAATATTATAACAACTTTAATAGCATATAATAGTTGAATCTAATAGATTTAAGGAGTGTTTACAATCAATAAAAAAAGTGTTTATTATATTTTTGCTTAAAAAATCACTTTTTTGTTTGCAAGTGTCAATTTCTGCTTCATTTATTTAATCACAATCTAAAAGCATGGAGAAGGGTACTTTAGATTTGTACTTCTACTCCTAGTTTGATTTTATAAACAAATAAACACATTTACAACTTTTTCACTTAACTCAACTTCTGATTCTTAACTTTTGATTTTCAAACTCTATCAATTTCTGATTCTCAACTACTCTTATTTTTGCTACAATAAATCAATTTTTTTCTAAAAGCATAAGTTTTTGCAAACTTTCCCATAACTTCAATATTTCAATCTCCATGTTACAAATTTCCCAAAATAAATCTCATTATACAATTTACATCCATAACAAGAAATGAAGGCTTTGCTGTATTAAATTATTAAGTAAATTGACTAATATATCCACAATAAACCAATGAAAATAATTAAATATGACAATTCATAATTATACACAAATATACTATAGATTGAGAGAAATGTAATAATATATATCGAATATATATACATATATATAGTATTCGACTTGCGGTGCGGTCGGTGCAGTTTGAGACTTGAAATTGCAATTGCACCATCTTTTGCGGTGCGGTCTCGATTAAAAATATTAATCGCGGTTTTTCCAATAGATAAGGAATTGCGGTGTGGTGCGGTTTGATTCGGTCGGTTTTAGCGGTTTTCAGTTTTTGTTGATCAGCCCTAAGTATTGCCCAGTGCGGTTTACCCAATTGACGTGATTTGCAGGCTATTGTGTCAAGCACGAGGATCTACCCATTGCGCACTCAATAGGTAGTGATAAAAAGAAAAAGAGACGACTTTGATTCGAAAGATGATTTTTTATCATCCCCAAAAATTGTTTCTCATACATATAGTCAATTACAATCTAAAATGCAGTAGGCTAATTTTGGTGAACAATCCCAATTCAAAAGGAACACGTTCCAAGATCAACCCATAATAAACCAATTTGCTTCACCTTCATGTGTGCAATGCATAAATCTGGAGAAAACCAACAGGTAAAGGGCAAACATTTTCTACTCTATTGCCCAAAACTGCCACCTAATATGTGACTATAATGGTGAACATGAAGCAAGAAAAAATTAATTTCTGCATGGATGCATCTATATCTACACAAATACAGCTTCTTCCATGGCTATCGAAGCCTTCTGGCATCACCATATAGAGCTTCAGTGGAAGAACACTATTGTTTAATTCTAATCTTCTCAAAGTGTGAATGTATAAATTGTCCAAGATTCACTTTCCTTTCGAATTTTCTCTCCTGGATTCCTTTTTATTGTTGGAAAATCGTAAGCAATTCTTGAAACTTCCGTGCGTGTTGTGGGACGATCTTGGTGAACTGCTCCCTTCTTCAGTTGTCATGTCGGTGTTGGACAACTTACGATATGGGAACAACCCTTTTAGCAAGTTAATTAACCTGCATTCACAACGTGAAACAACATCATCATCATCATCTGACTCCCCATGATCATCATCTTGGTTGTCCTCCTTTAAAATCTCTATATGATGACCATCGTCTTTCTCACTATTTTGCTGTCCATCCCTGTCGCCACCTGACCTGCGTAATTGGGTTAACATGATAACATGAGTCCTGATTTTCTAACCATGATTAATAGCTTTGACAAATTTAGGGATAATTACAAAAAAGAAAAAAACGAGGTTCCGGCAAATTAAAAAAAAAAACAGAGGTTTTTGAAATTTGCAAAAGCCCCCTTGAGGTTTGATTTCGTCTTACATTTTTCACAAGCCAAAAACATTTTTAAAAAAACCCAACATTTATATAAATATTACAGTTACCCCTTAAATTTAAGACAAATCAAAACCTGAGTTTTTTTTTTTTTTTGTAATTTTGAAACATCTCTGTGTTTTTTTTTTTTTTTTGTAATTAGCCAAAACCTCAGGTTTTTTTTTTTGCAATTATCCCATAAGTTTTTGAAGGCCAAGAAAGTGGTAATGATCACAATTCCATACTGAATCTAGGTGGGAAACTAGTAGAATGCAATGCTGTCATGCAATTTACAATCTTAAATTTAGAAGATGTAAAAAAGAGCATAGGGGGAAATATATATCAAATAGTAGTGGAATATTTTGATCCAAATAGAAGAAACGATGATAATGGCCAGGATATCCGTGAAAAATGAACACCAATGCAACAAATATAGCTGCAATTTCTGATTAGAATCCAAAAGGAAAATACAGAAAAAGATGTTCAGTTCCAATATTGAAATGTCCACTTAAGCTATCATATTGCAGGATAGATTTTCCACATATCCAAGACGTGTGTACCACAAACCTTGTTAAACATGTCTATTAAGGTTGTCTAGATCGCCCTTTTGGGAATTAACATTCCCCATGGACTTAATTAGATAATGGTCAACAATCACTACTCCAAAAAGGTAAGAAGAGAAACAAGCATGGACTACTTACACTCTAGGTTCATCATCTGAATCAGGGTCATCTCCTTCTGATTGTATCTTGACCAAATTGTAGGTATTGGAAGCATGATGAACAAACTGCAGCTGAAGATCCCAATAAATGAAAATTGTTATAACCAAAAAGTGCAATGTTAATTTTCTAAAATTAAGATATTTATCGTTCAACCAGCATAAATAACTTTCATGGCGATAAAGAGAAACCAGGATATATGATTAACAGGAAGTAAATGAAATTCTGTTTTAGCCCTTGGTTATGCTGAAACATTTACTTTTCAAAGTTACCAGAACTGTCAAGTAACATATCAGATGCTGCTAAGTATTTCAATCCCAAACCTGTTCACAAGATCTATATTTAAGGCTTGTCTCATTGAACATCAAATATACCAAGTCCAACTGTTTGGGAAGTTATATATTTATCAAAGAAGTCAATGCCAGAATCTCCATGACAATTCATAAAGGGAGTTCTTGGCCTTTTCTGCCATGGGCAGGGAAAACCCCGCGTTTCCGTAATTATTCTTTCTGAACATTTCAAGAAGGATCCAGGCTTCTCTATCCAACATTTTCATGCGGAGGAAGTGGACAATTGGTTTTATTCCCATCCAGTTTCATTTTCCCTGCACTAATTCATTTAAACTGCATGTCCAAGTATTTTGATTCTTTTATAAGTTCAGTGAGATAGTCACTTCATTTTCTTTCAGAATCACTAGTGTTAGTGTTATTGAAGTTGGCAAATTTGGTCCGTTTAGCAGTGCATGTTCTAGTGTTGTAACACTGGTAATGCAACACTAGCTCACAGAATCTGGGCGGATTTTATGCCAGATTCTGTGGTGTGTTTTTAGCAAGATCTTTATATTGTGAATGTTGCTGATATTATTGGATAAACTTTATCTTAATTGATTCAGCCATTTATTAATTGTCAATTATTCCTTTTAAATCACTTTCTTTGTGTAATTGATTCTTACCCACAAGGAAATGATTTTTCTTTCTGATTTCCTTCCTTTTGCAAGAAATCGTCCTCTTGAAATCAGGGATTGGATTTTCGTTTTGATTGCTATAAAGAGAGGAGTCAGACCTTTGAAGAAGCCATCGAGAAAATACATATTGAGCTTATTGTTCTTCTTCAAGAAATATTTGTGTTATAATTCTAGTCTTCGGGAGAAGACGGTGAAGATCTACGGTGTGGATCGACTCAACCGTTTGAGGATTTGAAGTTGGAGGGATTCCAACAAGGTTGAGGTTTTTGGAAGAATCGATCAAGAATATTAGTTTTATACGAGTGTTGGTGTATAAGATAAAGAGGAGTCTTTATGCTTTACGTAAATCGTCGTATTTGTAATAATGTTTGTTTCTAATATTGGATTGTTTTTCCTGCAGGCGTGGCCTCGTGCATTAAGATTGAGGAATCTAAGCACGTTAAAAATCCTGGTGTTATTTATATTTCATTTGTGTGAGTGTGTCGTATGTTTTAGTGTTACAACATTAACATACAACACTTTGTTTCAATCCGAACATCCAGGGTTTTGTATTGATATATTGATTAATAGGGCAACATATTCTATCAATGGTATCGAGCCTTCCACTAATCCTTATTAGTGTGATCCTGTTTTTTTTTTATCTGTTGCTAACATGGGCCAGCTATCGCGAGGAAGCTCTATTTCTCGACCACCTCTTCTCATTGGGACAAATTTCTCCTATTGGAAAGCAAAAATGAGAGCCTTCATCAAATCGTAGATGAACGCGCTTGGAAATCTATTCTAACATTTGGACACCACCCACCCAAGTTGTTGACGGCAAAAGTGTCCCAAAGAATGAAACCGAATGGACAAGCTGGCGAGGATCAACTTGCTAATGCAAACTCAAAAGCACTCAATGCAATCTTCAATCTTTGTAGATGAAAATCAGTTCAAGCGATATCACCCGTGAAACCTCGAAAGAAGCATGGGATATCCTACAAGTTGCGTATGAAGGGGTCGAAGTTGTAAGAATGTCTAAACTCCAAATGCTTACTTCTAAATTTGAGAATCTTGAATGAGTGAAAATGAAACCATAAGTGATTTTAACTCAAAACTCGTGATATCTCTAATGAATCTTTTGCCTTGGGGAAAGAAATACTCTAATTTTAAACTTGTTAAGAAAGTTCTAAGGTCTCTTCTGAAAGGTTCGCCTACAAGGCAAGCTGCCGTTGAAGAATCAAAAGTGCTTTGAGAAATGAAACTTGATGAATTAATTGGGTCTCTCCAAACCTTTGAGATGAATCTTGAAGAAACAAAGAAAAAAAAAAACTGAAAAAGATTTAGTTACAAAAAGAAAAATAGGGAGATTGCTTTTCAAAGTGAAACTCGATGATGAATTAACTAGTGATGCGGGAAAAGAAATTCGGGAATCTTTCGCCTGACTCACCAAGAATTTCAATAAGATCTTCAAGCGGGGAAACAAAGAAGAAATTTTCCCAGGCGGAAAAAATGCGGAACTCAAAGAAAGCAATATGATGGTGGTAAAGGCATTAAGTGTAGAGAATGTGGAGGTTTTGGACACATTCAAGTGAATGTGCGAATACCTTGAAGAAGAATGGAAAATCATTCACCACATCATGGAGTGATGATGAACCAGGAAGATGATGAAGAAGAAGACAACATGAGCAGCAATCAAGTTGCCTTCACTGTGATAAAAGAAGAGGTTGGTTGTAATCAAAGCGCGGTCTCTCTTACGGTGTTACAACACCGGCGGTATAACTCTAACTTTCCTTTTTTTCATTAAACGTGTCTAAGTGCGTACTTCCGAGAAAAGAATAATTCCGACACGAAAGCTCGGAGGATGACTCGATCTAGATGAAGAGTCAAGAAATGAGGAGCTTAGAAGAATTTATCAAAAGATCTTGATAAATGCGAATTTGTCGACAAGATAAATGTAACTCGGAAAAGAAGGTTGTATCCCTGCATGAAAAAGAGACACTCGAGGAGAAGTTGCAAGCTTGAAAGACTTGCCCACGAGATAGAAAAGAAGAACTTGCCAAAGTAAAGAAAGAACTTCGATGAGATGACAAATTCTGTCACCAAAAAATCGAACACGGCAAGGGAGATTAGATGAAATTCTTTCTCGAGGAAAATACAAGCAAGATCGTGCGGGTATTGGTTTTGGTTTTAATCTTAACAAAAACTATGCTAAAAAGGATAAAAATTATAAGATTGCTTTTGTTAAAGAAGGAACATCATTCGATCATAATGGAAAAAGAAGCAATGATTTTGTTCTATATGTCACTATTGCAATCGCCCTGGCCATATAAGACTAAGTGTTATCGTCTTGAAACACATAAGCGAAGCGAGTGCAAACTCGGTGTTCCAACATCGGCAAAGAAACACTCATCGTTTTAAAATTGATTTATCAAACAAACCCAAGAAAATCGGGTTAGGAAGGATGAATTCTCTTGCTATGTTGTACACACTGCTTTAAAAGCTAATGTGATGAATCATGGTACTTTGACAGTGGTTGCTCGTCATATGATTTGGAGAGTTGGAAAAACTGATTGATTTTGAAAAACATGAAAATGGATTGGTCACTTTTGGTGATGGTGCTAAAAGGCAAATTTTGGGAAAAGGAACTTGAATGTATGCTGGTATTCCTTCTCTCAAAAATGTTTTGTATGTTGAAGGACTAAAAGTCAATCTTATCGATGTCGATCGACTTTGTGATGATGATTTGTGTGTCAAATTTGATAAAATTTTTGTAATGTCTTTGATAATTCGACAATCAATTGTATTATACGGAAACAGTCCTCCGCGAATGTTATTTGTTGCGGGAAGAGCTCGGTGTTACAACACCAGTGTGTCATAACACTAACTTGAGTGGGTTTAGTGATGTTAATTTGACGGTGATATCAATGATTTAAAGAGCACTCCTGGAGGATGTGTCTACCTTGGTAACAATTTGGTTTCATTGCACACGATGAGGAACAAAGTTGTGTATCCCTATTCACTATTAGTCGAATATACGACCTTAGGGAGCTTTTGTTCTCAAATGTTGTGGATGAGACAAGTGTTATTGACTATGGGGTTGAAGAGAAAACTCTCACGCAACATGTGATAATTCAAGTGCCATAAATATTTTTAAAAACCCGGTCAACACTCGAGAACTAAACACATCGATATTCGACACCATTTTATTAGAGACTTGGTTGAGAATAAAATTGTTACCATTGATTTGTTACCACTGAGAATCAAATTGCCGATATTTTCACCAAAGCCCTAGACTTCCAAAGGTTTAATTGCCTCAAAGCTTGAGGTCTGCGGGTGTCTGTGTACTCGAGCGGTGTGGATTTCGGTGTTGCAACACCATGTGCATCATTTCTCCTTCTTGATGTGTTGCAACCTCTTTTTGATCTTAATTCTTGTGCATTAGACATTTTGCATTTTTAAGATCATTTCATTGGCTTTTCTGTTTTATTCTTTGTAACCCTATTGAGTACTCCTTTGATGAATTTTCTTTAAAAACAATTGTGGGTCAAATTGCAAAGCAGAATGATTTTTCCTTGTGAAAGATGTATTTATTTTTGGGCTTTGACTTTGTGGAAAAAGGCTGCTTTACTACATTGTGTGAAAGCTATTCGATTTGTGAACCATTCTCTGTTCTTTTATATGCTTGAATCTTGTTATGATCTTCGAGAAAGAGCTACCCGTGTATTTGGAGCGAAAAGCTACCGCATTGGCTAATTGTTTTTTTCTCACGATTCCTTTCACTCAAAAGATTTATTAAATGGGAAAAGGATTTTGATCCATTGACTTTGTATGGTGGTGTTCTTGAAAAAAGTGGTACAACATCAAGGGTTACCGCACCAAAACGCTGAGGCCTTTTTATTCTGTCGGAGAAATAAACTCATCATTCTGACATCCCTCAGGATCATTTTTGGGCTTGTTGAAAATATCCTCCTTATTGATTCGATGTGGTGTATTATTGTGGAAATGATTTTTTCCTTAAATTTGTCTTTTGTAAAAGGAATTGATCTTGATGCTTGTTTTGGATTAATTGCACACCTTGAATTATGGGACTTTTCCAAAAATATTTGAATTTCAAATTTGCGGTTGGAAGCTTCTCTTGAAACTCCCATAGTCGCCATTTGTATCACTCGATTTTGGCGGTTCTTTCTCTCATCAATTTTGGTAAGGACTACATACAAATTCTTGAAGGAGATTGTTTTGACCAAAAAATAGCCAAAGTTTGGTTGGCTTCTTTTGTCTTTTTTTTGGTCAAAAAGGGGGAGAGAGGAGAATCAAGTGAAAGAAGAGACTCAAGTGAGGTGAGACCCAAGTAAGGGGGAGCAAACTGAGTCAAGTGAGATGGTGAGATGAGACCCAAGTAAGAAGTTAATGATGATCTTGATGACTTGGCGGATGCAGCCATTCTTTCTTTGAAGAAGCACATTCCGAGGGGAGTCTCAATCGAGGAAGATGAAGATGATCTTGAAGAAAGGCGACTCACGGGGGGAGTCAAAGGAGACTAATGGCTCTGATTGAGATTGCAACATTTATGAACTCTATTTTTGTTCAAATGATAGTGTTGGATGAATTTGGATTTTGTTTGCCTCCTTTTCTGAACTGTGCTAACTTGCAGGTTTCTATTATTGATTTCTTATGTCACATCCTACATATATATCCTGTTTAGTGTTGTTTTGACCAAAAGTGCCAAAGGGGGAGATTGTTAGTGTTATTGAAGTTGGCAAATTTGGTCCGTTTAGCACAGTGCATGTTCTAAGTGTTGTAAACACTGTAATGCAACACTAGCTCACGAGAATGCGGGCGGATTTTATGCCGATTCTGTGGTGTGTTTTTAGCAAGATCTTTATATTGTGAATGTTCTTTGATATTATTGGATAAACTTTATCTTAATTGATTGACCATTTATTAATTGTCAATTATTCCTTTTAAATCACTTTCCTTGTGTAATTGATTCTTACCCACAAGAAATGATTTTTTTTCGATTTCCTTCCTTTTGCAAGAAATCGTCCTCTTGAAATCGGGATTGGATTTTCGTTTTGATTGCTATAAAGAGAGAGTCGGACCTTTGAAGAAGCCGTCGAGAAAATACATATTGAGCTTATTGTTCTTCAAGAAATATTTGTGTTATAATTCTAGTCTTCGGGAGAAGACGGTGAAGATCTACGGTGTGGATCAACTCGGCTCAAGAGGATTTGAAGTTGGAGGGATTCCAACAAGGTTGAGGTTTTTGGAAGAATCGATCAAGAATATTAGTTTTATACGAGTGTTGGTGTATAACATAAAGAGGAGCCTTTATGCTTTACGTAAATCCGATCGTATTTGTAATAAGCTGTTTGTTTCTAATATTGGATTGTTTTTCTTCTCAGGCGTGGCCTCGTGCATTAAGATTGAGGAATCTAAGCACGTTAAAAATCCTGGTGTTATTTATATTTCATTTTGTGAGTGTGTCGTATGTTTTAGTGTTACAACATTAACATACAACACTGTTTGAATCCGAACATCCAGGGTTTTGTATTGATATATTGATTAATAGGGCAACATATTCTATCAACTAGACTCTTCGTTTTCCTTTTGGAATCAACCATTCCTTGGAAGACGTGTCGCACTCTCGTGCAAAGCCCGATCCCACACCAGTTTACGGTAGGTTACCTTGCTACCTTCTTTCTCAATGATCTCATCATTGTCACTACCATAATTACCGAGAAAGGTCAACTCCTTTAATCATTGAAAATTACTTTTGGTTCGAATACACAACATGTCTACACATAGGCAGGCACTCGCATAATCCAAAAATTATGACCAACCCGATCACCATCCTTGATGCCAAACATGCCGATATAATCGTTTGTCGATCGATAATTCGGCCTTCATGACAAAGACAAAAGCGGCCCCATACATGTTCCTGCGAGAAAATTTTTGAATTTAATTCGTAGAAGAAAAAGATGGCATAAGATAAATTCATTGAAAACCGGTGAAAATAACAAAACATCTTCTTGGAGATGAATCTCCACAGGCTTAAATAATCGAGTTTCTAGCGGTATTGTAATTTCTATCTTCTATGCTTTTTCGTCTAATTTCAAACTTAAGTTGACATCGGCATTTTGTTGTAGCAACACGGTCTTCTTGATATTTAGTTTAAGTAATTTTGCCATTTGAATTGCAATAATGAAATACATTACATTGGCTATAACTTCCTAGTTGTTGTCTCTTAACTTCTTCTACTTGAATTTGGTTGCTAAGTTATGTTTTAGAAAGGGAATTAGATTGTAGTCGAGTGGTTAAAAGTTAAGATTCTCAAGCCTGGACCAGAAATCTTGGTTCGATTCCCAATTTCCCATCATCCCTCCCCTCCCAGGATATGTACTCAAATAAAAAAAAGTTATGTTAGGAAAGTAGTGTATAATCCATGGTTGATGTTGATCATATTCTCAAAGGCTAGTGGATGTTTTGAACAAAAAAAAAGATATCACATCAATACTAAGTTTTAAGAAATTGTGAACTAGTTGATGACTATACTCATTTGACATGATCCTGAAAATAATTCCTTGGGCAATGCATAGCATTAAAATTCAGGACAAATCTTTAGCTGCTTATATACCGCGATATTAAAATAAATTTTTGGACCTCCAACAAGCCAAATCCTCTTCGCCTCTCCGCTCTCCAACAACCACGCATAAAAATGTGCACAGACACGCATCCACTAACACACAACACACACATATATTTGTAAGTATGAAATTTCCCAAAAGCAAAGCACATTACCAGGAAACTCTACCAGGCCCTGTCTTTGGCAAATGACTAAAAGCTGATTCCACTGCCCGCTTCAGCTCCCCAACTGTCCCCGACTTCGCTACCTCAATTTCTTTGAACAGGAAATTCACATATTATTAACTTCATTGTTGCACAAATTCAAACACATGATGAACATTATATGTACATGAATTAACTCCCCACATGCATTCCTATGTGCATTTGTGTAAATCACACCTAATCTATACGGATAAGTGTAGATAAACACGAGCGCCTAAACACATATACAGATCACATCACATATTTCTAATAATACCAATCAAACACAAATAACAATCGAATTATACCGAAAGACGAGCCATCCAATTTGAGAACAGCGAGCCTGAGAGGGTGCTGATGAAGCTTATTGTACGTAATGCTCTTCCTCGGGCTATCGCCTTTTGTCAGTGGAAATAAACACGACATAGATCCATTTGAAAACCTAGGCTCATCACAATCGTCCCCGCTTTCCACAATCTGCATCATTACGACCACAAAAAAAGAAGAAGAAGGAATAGAAAAGAAACTTCTACTCACAGGGACCCTAAAATTGAAATTATACCCCGAATCCCTGTGAGAACACCATTTTTTATAGAGCTCTTAATTTATTTTTTTTTTAATTTCTCCCAAGAGAAGGGTGGTTTTTGGAACGTGATTATAGCTATTCTGTGATTCTTAGGCGAAGAATTGGAGCTAGGGTTTGGCTTGTGTCGGGAGAGATACTCGAGAGAGAAAAAGTGCAGAGAGAATCGAATTTTGGCTCTCTTTTTTTGTTTCCTCTCCAAGTTTTCCCTCTGCGAGTGATGACAGTTAATTTGGTTGGAGCGGAACAAAAATGTCTCAAACACGCGACTTTTACGGCGTGCTGCAAAAAACTAAGTGATAATTGCAGAAAGGCCCCTAGAGTTGGGATAATTACCAAAAAAAACAAGACTATTGAGGTTTGATTGTGTCCTAAATTTAAAGAGGGTAACTATAATAGTTTGATAAAATACAGGAGCTGTTGAAATCTTTTGTACATATAAAAGGGGAATATATATAACAGATGGCTCGGCTTGGTCTCGCTCCTTCCCGTACTATTCCTCCCCCACTAAAAGTGCGATTGAGAATCTCGAGAACTTGTCTTCTCGGGGCGATTCTATCTTTTTCTTGTAGTGCCCTCCATTCCACTATTTCGATCGAGAAAAATGCTCTTCCAAACGACCAAGTCATAATGAGATTAAAAACCGATGCTTTGATCAAGTACGAAATTCGATTGTTCGGAAGAGAATTAGATCGGTTCTATTAAGAGCTTTTTGTAAGTTTTAAAAATCTCGATTTTTTTTAAAGTAGCCAAAATCTCGGGGTGTTTCGCAATTATCCCAAAACTATTGTGGTAGGTAGGGGCGATTGATTGATTACCCTCGATATCTTGGGTTAGTCGATGCTACCTACTTGGGTATCGAATTACCCTATATACTCCAAATGTCCATGACGAAAACAGATCAATCAATCGTTTAAGACGAGCCCAATCAAGCTTACTACATTTGGGCTCAATTAGAAAGATTTGGATCTAAACCAAACTCCCAGATCTCAACACACATCATTGTTCTCGATTCTGAATCCAAAAACTCCGGATGTGCTTGAGTTTACTTTGAGCATTTTGGCGAAAAATGTTTCAGATGAAAATTATTATTAATTTAATTTTGAAGGAGATATTTTTTATTGTAAATATCTAAACTTTTGTTTAATTAATGATATCACGTGAATCGGTAACCAACAACACACAAGGAGAATCCGCAATCATAGCTGCAAGTTTATGTCTTTTTTGTGGGTCCTCCGGTGCTACATTGAACTAAAATATCTCTTCTACTATCAGTCTATCACAATGGTATGTTCAAGTTTATAGTTCAAAATGGTTCACACTGCAAATATATTGAATATGAATTGATGTTGAACCAAGTTAAATATATTGAACCAAAAAACTTGAACTTGAATTATCCCATTGTCGATGCTCTAAGTATCTATAACGAAATTAGAACACACGTGAACGAGATATAATGATATAATATATATGATAAAGGTAAAATATGGTGCAGGTGGGCAATGACAGTCTAGTTTGGTGATTTGTTAAGGATCGGCCGTATTGGGCCGACTGTTAAGCCCAAGCATTGGGCCGATCCGATAAGTGCTCGGCCAGTATTGGGCCGACCTGTTAAGCCCTAAGCATTGTGCCGACCTGTTAAGCCCTAAGCATTGGGCCGATCTGATAAGGCTCATCGTATTGGGCCGACCTGTTAAACCCTAAGCATGGGCCGATCTGATAAGGCTCGGCCAGATTGGCCGATTTGATAAGTCTCGGCAGATTGAGCCGATCGATGAGGCTCAATGTATTGGTCGACTTTGATGAGGCTCAATGTATTGGGCCGACCTGACAGTCTAGTGATTGGCCGACCTCTTGAGCCCAAGCTTAGGTTTGTTAAATTGATCCGATTAGGCCAGAGTGTCTTTGGTGACTGTTGAGACTTGAGTTGTGCTGATTCTCATGGGCTGATATATCACAGTTCGGTTCTATGAACAAAGAGGCTCAGACATTTAAAAGGATACACACCAGTATGATGATCTCGAGGTGTCTCAGTCGGCCGAACCGAGGTCTTAATTGGGGCGAGAATTAGGGTTTTGGAAGATTCGATCATAACCTAATGATGACTCTGACACCAAATCGTAACGGAATCCCGGAATTTATAGAAACCCTAATTCAGGCTAAGGTATAAAAGCCCAAGTCCAGGTTCATTCTAAACCTAATCACACTTTACTCTTACATTACATTTTTCTGCCTCTTGCTTCTCTTCCAAGTCACTGACTTAAGCATCAGAGAGGGTACGCCGGAGTCCCCTCGGCCCCAGGCAGCTTTTTGCGAGGAGTTCGACTTGGAGGTTGATCGGCGAGAGAAGGATATTTTCGAGAGCAACCAATTGGCGCCGTCTGTGGGAATATTGAGCGGAGACGTGAGCTTCGAGCGGTGGTTATGAAGGATGTTAGGAGGAATTTGGAGGAAGACCTGAATCGTACGCCGATGGGAGACACTCCGGGTGGAGTTACGCAAGAAGACACCAGGCCTCCGCCTCCGCCACCCATGGTGGAAGGTGGAGGGAAGCGGATTCCGAGGGCAGGAGTAGATGGACAAACACCTATGTCCGGTGGTAGTATTGATTTGGGCCCCATGTTTTTGAGCAACTAGGTGGTTTCATTCTCCAGAGTCAGTCGAGCAAATGGTGGAAAGGGGCCGAGGGAGATGCGCCACCAACTCACTTTGTGGTCCCTCCTCCCGTGGTCCCTCCTCCGGTGGTCCCCCCTCCTGTGGTCCCTCCACCTGGGGTTCTTCCAGAGGTCGGAGAGAGAGGTCGGAGGCATGTGGTGGCGGAGGAGGTGCATTCGTCGAGGACGGAGCATACATCAACTGAGGATCAGGATTGGTCGGAGCGGATGGATGACCTCCATCGTGAAGTGAGGATATTCGTAGGGGGTTGCGGGAGCGCGGGAGCGGCTTGGCCCGAGTGCGGAGGGGAACTCCTTCTACCGGATGAAGTGATGGCGGATGAGCTCCCATCCTCCTACCGAGCTCCGAGTTTTGAATATGATGGTACCACGGACCCGTGGGATCATCTCTGTCGTTTTGAGAATGCTGCCTTGCTACACAGGTTCACGGATGGCGTGATGTGTAGAGTCTTCCCTACCACGACAAAGTCACTCAAGAATGGTTTAGCGACTTGCTCCGTGCTCTATCAAATTTTTGATGATTTGATTTGGCATTTCTCAATCAGTTCACGGTATCGTAAGTACCAAAAGGCACCCCGACTCTTGTTTAGCATCAGCGAGAGGGAAGGGGAAGGACTTCGGAGTTATATACAGAGGTTTACTGCGGCTAAGCTGGAGGTGTCTTCGGCTAGTCCGGAGATTTTAGCTAATGCCCTAGCTTAGGGCTTGAAAGATGGGGAGTTTTTCGAATCTTTGGTGATAGAGCCGACCAAGACTTTTGATGAGCTGTTAGCTCGAGCAGAGAGGTACATCAACCTGGAGGAGGCGAGGAAAATGAAAAGGGTAGATGGCGAGAAAATGAGGGACAAGAAGAAAGATCGAGAGGATAAAAGGATCTCAGAAAAAACCGAGGTCTGAGGCTATGGGTGGATGGCCTAGATATGAGAAATATACACCATTGGCTTTAACTCAGGGCGAGGTGCTCGTCACTATAGAGAGGCACCCCGATCTGAGGTGGCCAAAGGCGCATGCGGAGGCACCGGTAAAGGCGAAGTGCAAAGAATTTTGCAGATTCCATATTGAGTATGGACACACAACAGATCGGTGCACACACTTGAGGGATGAAATTGAGAGGCTCATTCAGGCAGGTCATCTCAGAGAATTTGTGTACATTGATAAAAAGGAGAAAAAAAAGGAGTATAAAAGAGACAACCGTGGTTATCATCAACCTCAGCGGGAGCTAGAACGTAGGAGGGAGGAAAGGGAGGAGCTACCTCCACCTCCGCCTCCACCTCGGCGAGAGGTCATCCAAATGATAATTTGGAGGGCCAACGGAAGGGGATTCTAGGAGAGCTTGGAAGAACTATGTGAGAGCAGCAGCACCAGATCGGGTGCAAGAGCAACTGAAAGTGGAACAGGTCGGACCATGGCCAAACATCCAATTTGGGCCAGGGGATAGCAAGGGTATCGTGACACCTCATAGCGATGCTCTTGTGACCACGGCGACGATCTCTAATTACGATGTGCAGCAAGTGTTCATGGATACAGGGAGCTCGGCGAACATTTTGTTCTATGATTGCTATAGGAAGATGGATCTCCAGGTCGGGCTGGAGACGGTGGACACAGCGTTGGTCGGATTTGCAAGAGGAATGATCCAACCAATAAGTATGATTACTTTACCCGTCTCTTTGGGCAAGGAGCCTAGTTGCAAAACTAGGATGATTCGATTCTTGATAGTAGATGCACCCTCTTCATATAATGCTATGTTGGGTAGACCGTCATTGAATGCTTTTCAATCTGTGGTGTCGGTGTACCATTTGAAAATGAAGTTACCCGTAGGGGAAGAGGTCGGTGAGGTCGACGGAGATCAGTATATGGCTAGAAAGTTGTATGTGGAAAGTATTCAAAAGGCGGAGATGGGAAATGTCTTTGATGATGATAAAAATAGGGATAAAATAATTAGACTTGATGAGGTGGAGCATGTGCAACCCAATGAGGAGATGATGATGGTTGAGTGGTCTTAGGGTGACCCCGATAAGGTCACTAAGGTTGGGAAAAGATTGTCTAAGGAGCTGAGGGAAGAGCTGGTGGGATTTCTAAGGAGCAATGTGGATGTGTTTGCTTGGACAACAGAAGACTTGGTGGGAATTGACCGAGTATAGTTGAGCATAGGCTCAATGTCAATCCATCATATAAGCCTTGTGAAACAAAAAGAAAAGAAATTTTGGTCCTAAGAAGGATGCTATAATTCGAGCGGAGGTGCAAAGGTTATTAAACGGGGCATATCAAAGAAATCCGGTTTAGGAATGGTTATCCAATGCGTCTTAGTACCAAAAAGAGAGGATGATTGGCGTATGTGCGTGGATTTTAGGGACTTGAATCGGGCTTGCCCAAAAGACTACTATCCGTTGCCCCGAATCGATCAGCTTGTAGATTCGACTTCGGGGTGTGAATTGCTCAGTATGATGGATGCATCGTAGGGCTATCATTAGATCAAATTGGCGGAGGAGGACCAAAAGAGGGTGAGCTTCACCACCTCTTTTGGTACCTTTTGTTATGTAGTGATGTCGTTTGGGTTCAAGAATGCAGGAGCCACATACTAGAGGTTAGTAGATAAAATGTTTGAGGGACAGCTCGGAAGGAACATGGAAGTGTATGTGGATGACATGTTGGTCAAGAGCATGAAAGCCGTGGATCATGTGCGTGACCTAGACGAGACGTTTGACACTTTGAGGAAGTACCGAATGAAGCTCAACCCTAAGAAGTGTGCTTTTGGCGTGAGATCGGGAAAGTTCTTAGGGTACATGGTGACAGAGAAGGGGATAGAGGCTAATCCGGAGAAGGTCAGAGCTATCAGAGAGATGGCACCACCCCGGGATGCTAAAGAGGTATAATGTCTGACAGGTCAGCTGACGGCTTTGAATCGGTTTATTTCTCGCTTGGCGGAGAGGAGTTTGCCCTTCTTTAAGGTGTTGAGGAAGGCCACAAAATTTGTTTGGGATGAGGATTGTCAGAGAGCTTTCGAGGATTTGAAAGCCTATCTAGATAATTTATCATTATTGACTAAGCCGCTACCGGGAGAGCCCTTATACTTATACCTCTCGGTGGGAGAGCAAGGGGTTAGCACGGTCTTGATCAGGGAGGAGAGGTTGGTTTAGAAGCTGGTGTATTATGTCAGCAAGGTATTGAGGAATGCCGAGCTGCGGTATGCGGAGATTGAGAAGGCAGTTTTAGCCTTGGTGGTGACCGCAAGGAGACTTCGGTTGTATTTCCTCTCTCACAAGGTAATTGTCCGAACTAATCTCCCATTAAGAAATGTGATGAGCAGGCCAGAGGTGGCTGGGAGGTTGGTGAAGTGGGCCATCGAGTTGAGCGAGTATGACATTGAGTTTGAGAACAGGTCGGCCATCAAAGCTCAAGCTTTGGCGGATTTTGTTCAAGAATTGACAAGAGCCAATAATGAAGAAGGAGCTTGGGTGATTTATGTGGATGGTTCGGTAGGGAGCTCGGGCTGTGGTGTTGGTATTGTCCTAATCAACCCACAAGGAGTGGAGAATGATTTTGCTGTAAGATTGGAGTTCATGTTATCCAATAATGAGGCGGAGTATGAAGCATTTATCAGAGGGATGCAAATGGCCACTGAGATGGGGGCTACTAGAATGGTTATTTACATGGACTCTCAGCTCGTCCATAAGCAAGTCACCGGAGAATTTGAAGTTAGGGAGGAAAGGATGAAGAGGTATGTTGAAGCATACCGAGCTCTAGAAGGAAAATTAAAAGAGATCAAGATCTGATAGGTCCCGAGGGCAGAGAATGGTCGGGCGGATTTCTTAGCAAAGATGGCCAGCTCGGCCTTGGAGAATCAAGCCAAGCAGATCACGTTCTTGATGGCAAGAGAAATTGTATTGGGTTTGGAGGTCGGAGAGATTGAAGAAAAGGAAGACTGGAGGTCGGCTATCATAGCCTATCTGAAACAGGGAGTTCTGCCGAGAGATAGGCGTGAAGCAGCACGATTGAAAATTCGGGCCACGCGTTTTTGCATTATTGGGGACAAGTTATACAAGAGAGGCTTCTCCATGCCTTTGCTGAGGTGTTTGAGTGGAGAAGAGGGTACATATGTACTGAGAGAGATGCACGAAGGGTGTTGTGGAAATCATATGGGAGCAAGAATCTTGATGAAGAAGGTGCTGAGGGCAGGCTATTTTTGGCCTTATTTGAAAGAAGAGGCGGAGAAACTAGTAAGAGCGTGCGAAAAGTGTCAGATTCACGCACCGCTAATACACTGTCCGACGGAGGAGCTCATGACTATGAGCTCGGCATACCCTTTTGCGAAATGGGGTATTGATATTGTGGGTCCATTTCCTTCAGCTTCGGGTCAGAGGAAATTCTTGATAGTAGCAATTGATTATTTTAGTAGGTGGGTGGAAGTAGAGCCTCTTGCTAAAATAAATGAGGACGCAGTGATGAAGTTTATTTGGCAAAATATTGCATGCCGATATAGGACACCTAGGGTATTGATATCGGATAATGGAACACAATTTGCGGGAGTAGGGATCCGAGTTTGGTGTGAGGAGTTGAAGATCAAGCAAAATTTTACGTCGGTAGCTCATCCACAAGCCAATGGGCAAGTGGAAGTTACGAATAGAATCCTAGTTCAAGGGCTCAAAGCTCGGCTAGAAAAGGCAGGAGGTGCATGGGTTTGAGAGCTCATCTCGGTCTTGTGGGCTTATCGAACCAATCCTAAGGAAGCAACTAGAGAAACGCCTTTCAGCTTGGTGTATGGAATGGATACTATTATACCAGCAGAGATCGGGATGGAGACTCATCGAGTTCAGAATTTTGATGAAAACGCGAATGAGATGATGATTCAGGAAGCTCTGGATGCTATTAATGAGAAAAGAGAGATGGCATTTTTGCAGATGGAACAAACACGAGGAAGGATCAAAGCGGCGTATAATAAGAAGGTGATGAGGAGGGCCTTCCAGGTCGGGGACCTGGTTCTGAGAAGGTCAGATGCTAGCAAGAATAAGGGGAAGTTGGATGCAAATTGGGAAGGGCCACTTCGGGTGGCGAAGATGCTGACAGGAGGTGCATATGAGCTGGAGTAACTTGATGGGCGGAAGCTCCCGAGGGCATGGAATAGTTGCAATTTAAAGAAATATCATTCTTAGAATGAGAAGTATCTGATGTAATGAAATTACCCGTTTTGAATGAAATGATCTACTTTCCTGAAATATGAGTTCGGAAATGAATTTGAAGAAATTGACAAGTATTTGGAGCTCAGCTCGAGCTAGACTCCAAATACTTGGGGCCACGAGGCCATGCAAGGAGCTCGGCTCGAGCCAACTTCCTTTGAAGAAATTGACAAGTATTTGGAGTTTAGCTCGAGCTAGACTCCAAATACTTGGGGCCACGAGGCCATGCAAGGAGCTCGGCTCGAGCCAGCTTCCTTTGAAGAAATTGACAAGTATTTGGAGCTCAGCTCGAGCTAGACTCCAAATACTTGGGGCCACGAGGCCATGCAAGGAGCTCGGCTCGAGCCGACTTCCTTTGAAGAAATTGACAAGTATTTGGAGTTCAGCTCGAGCTAGACTCCAAATATTTGGGGCCACGAGGCCATGCAAGGAGCTCGGCTCGAGCCGACTTCCTTTGAAGAAATTGACAAGTATTTGGAGTTTATCTCGAGCTAGACTCCAAATACTTGGGGCCACAAGGCCATGCAAGGAGCTCGGCTCGAGCCGACTTCCTTTGAAGAAATTGACAAGTATTTGGAGTTCAGCTCGAGCTAGACTCCAAATACTTGGGGCCACGAGGCCATGCAAGGAGCTCGGCTTGAGCCGACTTCCTTTGAAGAAATTGACAAGTATTTGGAGTTCAGCTTGAGCTAGACTCCAAATACTTGGGGCCACAAGGCCATGTAAGGAGCTCGGCTCGAGCCGACTTTCTTTGAAAAAATTGATAAGTATTTGGAGCTCCGCTCGAGCTAGACTCCAAATACTTGGGGCCACAAGGAGCATATGATACCAATCTTTTTTGGGTAAAAAATAAAGAGCAAAGCAATATATTTATCCAAGCTCAGCCTGAACTGAGCTCGGCATGATGGAACAAATCCGAGCTATGGAAAAGAAAAAATGCAAGAATGGAGATCAGAAAAATTGAACTGAAAAGGAAAGTTTTCATTACTTGACAAATCCCTAGGAAGGGGGGGAACATTTTCTGTAGTAAGGTCGTCAAAGGTAATGGTGACGTCGTCCACCAAGGCAATGTTCGGATCCTCCTCTGGAATTTGGCCTTGAACAGGGATCTGGAGGGCCTGTTGATCTCCAGGAGGTGGAGCAGTAGTTCCCAATCTCGAAGCAGGTTGGATTATGAGAGGCCGGGAAAGGGATTCAACAAAGACTTTTCCAAGAGCTTTGTTGAGGCGATCTGCTTCCTCAGAGAAAATGAAGCCCTTTGGATTGGGAAGTAATTTTTTAGGGCCTCGCCTGTCGAATTACTCCGAGATCCCCTTTTCCCTGAGCTGGTGCTCAGCCTGATCAAAGGAAAAATTATAGTACTCCATTGCCCCCCAAGATAGTACCTTGATGAACTTAGTCGAGATAAAGAAAGCTTGCTTGGCCCTGTCCCGCACAGTTTGATCAGAAGAATGGCCTTCAGGAGAAGTGGGAAAGCCACGACGTCCGACCTCAATCCCTTCAGCTTGGGCTTGGTCAAGGTTGGTTGTGATTTGGAGCTGAAGATCGCTCAGCTCGGTCTTGAGCTTGGTGTTATCGGTCTCCAAGTCCTTTATCTTGGTCTCGAAAGAAGCCATAGTGACCTTATGAACGTTGGCCTGATCTAGGAGGTGGTGGACTTCTTTCTCCCATTTGGTGTCCTTGGCCTTTAGGCGGGCACACTCCTCCCTGAGGCTGTTCAGCTCTTGGACAACAACCGGATTATTAAAGCTTACTCGAGCTCGGGCAACCAACGTAGTTAGCTTCACTTCAGACCGAGCGTGATCCAAACAGAAAGAGCTCACCAGATCAGTGTCACTGAGCTTGTCCAAAGTAGTGCGGTCAGGGGTAGGACAATTACCCTGGACAAACTGTGTGGCCAGGAGGCCGTCCGTGTTTTTCAAAATAGAGTTCCCAATGAAAAAGGTCTGATTGGGACTGGATATGGGGTTCGGGCATAAGAGATCGGATTAGGAGAAGAAACCCCCTTGGACTTCTTGGGAGGAGGGGCCCCAGAGCCTGCGGCTGACCTCTTCGGTAGAGGCTTGTTTAAGGGCCGAGCTTTCGACCCGGTGAGGTCAGCAAGGACCATAGTGGCGGAGTCAGGTCGCCGTAACATAGGAGACTGATCTCCTTGTGTGGAGGTAGTGCTGGCAGCAGTAAGAGGATTGGAAGAGGTGGCGAGCTGTTGCTCCTCCTTCTCCTGCTCACCAACCATGGCGGCCATCATGATGTCTGTTCCACAAAAGGAACTAAGATCAGTACAAGAAATACTACGAAATAAAGAGACAATTAAATAAAGGATTACCGATGTCATCTTCCAAGGGAGCTATGACAGGGCTTAGCTCAAATAGTACAAGAGAGAGGGGGTGATGAACCAGAGTAAGCTTGTTGATCAAGGTTTGGAGCTCGGGAGATCGGTCCCGAGGGTTGTGCTTACGCTGAAGTGGTAGACTCCAGGTCCAAGCAATGGGAAAACCCCAAGCTCGGAGGGAAGAGACAAAGAAGTACTTATCCTTCCAGAATTTGTTGGAGGAAGGGTATCTGCTCAAGAATTGAGCGTCACCTCGGGATGTAATATAAAAAAATCCCTTGGTGGTGGAAGTTTTTACTTGGAACAGGGCGAAGAACAGCTCAGTTGTGGGTTCTATCTCTAGATACTTGGCTAATATTAAGAAACCAGCCATGATTCGGAAGGAATTAGGGGCTAGTTGATTGAGGGGAACACAATACAGCGTGGACACCTCAGTTATAAAGGAATGGATAGGAAACCGAAGTCCTCCCTCTATTTAGCCTACAAAGAAGGCTAGGTCATTAGGAGGAGGTCGGTTGGGACGGTCTGTGACTAGGTAAGGAAAGTTTGAAAGATGAAGGAATTTTGGTACTCTTTTGTATATTTTGGAGTGTATGGGCAGTTATGGTGGTCTCCTTGAAATTGTGGGGGTATTCGGGTAATGGACCCGAGCTCGGAGTTCGGATCTCTATTATCCCTGAATCTATGCCTGAATCAGAGCTTGATTCAGTGGCATCCGGATCAGTGGGAGAAACCTTAGTAATAGGTCGAGGTTGGGAGCCTGAACCCATCTCAGTAGACCATCACTCTAATTCGGCAATGTACGGGTCCAGATAAGTAGATGGAGAAGACGATGAAGCCATGGAAAATGCAGGAAAAAGAAGATCAAAAGAAAAAAGAAAACTGGAGAAAAGGGAAAGAACGTACCTAGTAGTAGAAGATTTAGAAGTTGGAGATAGATAAACACGGAGGTTCTAAACGACTTGCCGGAATCTTGAGGAACTCGCCGGAAGAGATGATCAGAAGTTTGGGGAGAGGATTCTGAGAGAAGGGATGGAAAATGAAAATGAGAAGAGGAAATGGCCTTTTATAGGAGAAGAGGGAGATGAAAGGGTATCTCAGTATTCGAGGAGACACCGTACGGTTCACGAGGTGTCAGTGAACTGAAAGGATGTCCTTTCGGTCACGTCAATGTGTCAGGGATTTGAAAAGCCAAAGGGCGGCAGGAATTTGAAAAGCTGGAAACCCTAAGAACAGGTCAGCTCGACCTACATGCAACTATGGTCGAAACGGAGATCTGCCCATAGTTCGTGGGAGGAATTGATAAGGGTAAAATATGGTCTGGGTTGACCTGTCTAGTTTGGGCTGATTTGTTAAGGCTCAGCGTATTGGGTCGACCTGTTAAGCCCTAAGCATTGGGCCGATCTGATAAGGCTCAGCGTATTGGGCCGACCTGTTAAGCCCTAATCATTGGGCCGATCTGATAAGGCTCGGCGTATTGGGCTGACCTGTTAAGCCCAAAGCATTGGGCCGACCTTTTAAGCCCTAAGCATTGGGCCGATCTAATAAGGCTCAGCGTATTGGGCCGACCTGTTAAGCCCTAAGCATTGGGCTGATCTGATAAGGCTCAGCGTATTGGGCCGACCTGTTAAGCCCTAAGCATTGGGCCGATCTGATAAGGCTCAACGTATTGGGCCGACCTGTTAAACCCTAAGCATTGAGCCGATCTGATGAGGCTCAATGTATTGGGCCCACCTGATTAGGTCTAGTGATTGGGCCGAACTGCTGAGCCTCAAGCTTATGTTTGGTAAATTGATCTGATTAGGCCTAATGTACTGGGCTGACCTGTTGAGGACTTGGGTTATGCTGACTTTCATGGGCTGATCTATCACAGTTCGGTTCTATGAACAAAGAGGCTCAAGACATTTAAAAGGATACACACCAGTATGATGATCTGAGGTGTCTTAGGTCAGTTCGGAACCGAGGTCTTAAGGATGAAAATTAGGGTTTTGGAAGATTCGATCCTAACCTAATGATGACTCTGACACCAAATCGTAACGGAATCCCGGAATTTACGGAAACCCTAATTCGGGCTAAGGTATAAAAGCCCAAGTCCAGGTTCATTCTAAACCTAATCACACTTTACTCTTACATTACATTTTTCTGTCTCTTGCTTCTCTTCCAAGTCACTGACTTAAGCATCGGAGAGGGTACTCCGGAGCCCCCTTCCGGCCCACCTTGTGCAGGTTTTGCAGAGGAGTTCGACTTGGAGGTTGATCGGCGAGAGAATGATATTTTCGAGAGCAACCAACATAAAGTATTGTTTGAATATTAAAAAAATAAAATTTGAATGAGCTTTAATCGAGTTAAATATGAAACAAGCTTAGATTACCTGATATTTTAACATAGAAACAAACTCAAATTACTTGGTATTTTAACATATATTTGAGGGATAATTTTTTAATAAGTTGGGAATAGTGGTTGAAGGAGAGGGGATAAATTTCAAAGAAACTGAAAGATACAGGGTTCGAAACCTGGTCAACACCCTTTTAAAGGGTGAGCGATACCACTTGAACTACAAACTCGTAGTATATTTGAGGGATAATTACTAAGGATGTCCATGAGAATTTGAGATTTGGTGTAATTACCCAAAGAAATTTCAAAACTGCAGAAAGACCTAAGATTTGATTTCGCCTTAAAATGTAAGGGTATAACTATATTATTTTAACGAGATAATTATTTTTAACCACCTCAACTTTACCCCTTTTTACACTTCACAACATATACTTTAATTTTTAACCTTTTGCATCCTGAACTATGAAAATATTTACTCTTTGCAACTTTTGGACCATTTTGCCCCTAGGATTTTATTCTTTAATAACAATAGTTCTAGTTATCCCTTTAAACTCTAATTTGTGGCAGATTGCTCCATAAGGATAAATATATTGCATTCTACAATAATCATAAAGTTTTTACTCCATAATCAATTTGTTTTTCGGATTTTTTAGAAATAAGAACCCGATATTTTCGTAACTTGTTTTGTTCGTGGCATTGTTACACCTACTTAAATCCAGTCTCTATTCGAGAGGTTTTAAATGGATCATGTCGAGGTTTCCGGCCTATAAACTCAACAAGACATACTTATATCCAGATCTTATTTCAAGTAATTATCCTTATACAAATTGGGTCTTTAGATCGAAAATGAAAATAGTCCATTACGACCATATCAGGCCCAACATGCTTCCGTAAAATTAATAAATCCCTTAAAATTCATACCTCTTTTGGCCGAAAAAACAAAGACCAGGTTAAGTGGTTCGCAACGCCACCATCGGAAAATTACGCCCCGGATCGTTTGACAAACAGATCCTCCTCACTGTTCAACCTCACCCTCGGGAAGATGATCTCGCAAGTTATCCGACTCCTTAAAACTTTCAAAGACTGACCTTTAGTTCGTTTCCTACTCCAAGGCGTAAAAGTAATTTTTCAAAGGGATGAATCAATAGTACATTATGAACACATGTTGAACAAACAGCCTTTATTTATTAAGAACTTAAAGGAAAATTTATTACATCAGTAATCTCCTTTTGGGAGAGAAAACTTGTTTAGCCTCTCATAAAGGCTATCACACTCTTATACATAAAATTAAAGAACTAGACTCTAAAACTGAAAACACTCTCTGAAATTCAAAACTTACAACATAAGTTTACAAAGAAAGTTTATTATTAGAAGACTAAGGGAAATGTTCGATATCCTCAGCCTCCTTCAAACTCTGGTTTAAATAGATGTAAGTCCGGATTTCAATTTCGGACTTCAGCTTTTGTTGAAATGTAAGACGTCACTGCTTACATCAAACTCTTAAATTATTGCTTGCTTCCACTTGCAGCAATTAGTTGGCCTTTTCCTTTCTTCACATGGATTGGCCCCATCTTGTCTGCAGTATCCAAGTTCTTTATATAAACTTCCAAATCCTGTGACTCATCCTTTGTCTTGTAATACTTTGACGGCATCTTTTATGGACCCACTTTCTGTCTTTTTGTTGAGTGGGTTGTTACTGTCTGAGTCACATGTCTCCACTAGCTTTGTTGGGAATCTACTTTTTTGGTGGTCCCCAAACTTTGGATACTTCGTGACTTTTCTTCTCCATCGCCGGGTCTTCTCCGATCGACTTTTGGTAGGAATACTTTGCCAAATTCCGGTTCTTCGGTTTTGACATTCGGGACGGACCAAGTTCCCAATGGTCGATGTGAGCCATATTCGATATTTCCGTGAGTTTCTTTACTCCCGGTAGAGCTTGTTTTCCCCCAGAAGATTTCTTTTCTATTCGAATAAGTCTCTCGCAAATCTTGTTGTTTTTCTGTCATAGTATTCAACATGAATGATCCGCTTTGAATTTTGATAAAACTTGAACGGAAACTTGACTTTGTCCATCTCAATAAGACAGACCCACAATCCCCATGCCCTTCTTGTAGTAATTTGATCTTCGGTGAAGGTCATGGCCAATTGTACTTCTTCTGAACTAGCCTCTTGATATTTTTGAAGGCTCTTTCATCCGGTCGTCAAGGCTTTGATGTAATGGAAGGCTTCATGTCCACCCTTTCCGACGGGCTCATTGTTCTTTGCACTTATGAAATACAACTCTAATGTATCCCCTCGTTTTTTAAGTGTCATTATTAGACAAAGACTCATATCTGCCTCCTGGATCCACTTTGGCAATTTTGTGATCTCCAGGGAAAGGCTGGTGAAGTAGTATAGATCGAGGCCAAAGCCCCAAACTCGTACCACCTCTTTACTTCTTCAGGGGCTACAGAATTTGGTAACATCCAAACCCTTGGATATTTTCGAGAAATATCGATCTTTATTTTTCCCGGAGATATCCTTGCTGTGTCAGTTTCTCCCAATTTGCCTGGTATTCCCGCAAGAAGAAAAAACTTTAATCTCGTTAATATCAACCTTAGAAGTGCCCATCATAGGCCTAAAATTGATCTCTTCGCCCTTTACCCCGGACGTCTTTGGGTTGATTTGATAACTCGGGATTTGACTCGGAGTATCAATTTTTCCTTGGGCCAACATTTACGCCGACTTAGGACTTGTCTTTGAAGGTCGGAATCTCTGCTTCTGAGGTTGGGAGCCTTGCGCTCTAAATGCTCCGTTTGCTTATTAGCGGCCGGAGGAGTGGCCCTTGAAATGCCGTTCTCAATCGAGAGTGAGACCGAACACATGCTCGTATACGATCGGTTACTTTGTCCCGATCATTCCTTTGTAGTTTTTCGGCCAAATCGGATTGATGACCAGGGTATCAAATTCTCGGAGTAGCATTTCCGGTTTGGTCTCCAAGATGTCTTGATGCGGTGAGGATGGAATCACTTCAATTCCCTCCATCTCTTGTTAGAAAATCTGCAAGAACATTTTCATGAGATTTTATAATGACAATATCATAATCATAATATTGACATTCAGCTTGCCATCTAAGTATCCTAGCTTTTTCTGGTTTTGATTCAATTTTGTTTTTCAGAAAAGCTTTGACACTTGAATTATCAATTTTTAAGATAAACTTTTTAGCCAGTAAAAATAAAGGCCATTTTTTGAAAGCCTTTACATTGCAAAAGAATTCTTTTCGTTGATATATGCCACCGAAGTTGCTTCTTCAATGCGTAAATAGACATTGCGCAATATCTGCATGGCACTTCTCCGTTTGGTGTGTCTTTTGTAAGAACTGCTGCCCACCAATAATCACTGGCATCTGTGTAAAGAACCAGTTCATCTTCATCCTGTGGAATTGCAAGTTTAGGAAGCTTTTTGCAAACTTCTTTAAGTTGCTTAATTCCTTCTTGATGTTCATTCTCCCATTTGAATACTGCATCTTTTTTAAGCAATGGGCTAAACACCTTCCTGTAATGTGCTAGATTTTTTATGAACATTCCAGCAAAATTGACAACTCCAAGAAAACTCAAGTCGCTTCTTGTCTTTCGGTGTGTGCGGAAATCGTATTTTTCTACAATATGACTTTGTAGGATGATTCCAGATTCATCGATCTCAATTCCTAGGAATTCAATTTGTCTTGTTGCAATCATGCGCTTTCTTCTCCGAAAGCACTAATCCTTCCTTGTGACAAACATCTGAAAATATTTCCAAATGTTTGAGATGCTCCTTCATGTTCTTTGATGCGATTAGAATGTCATCGATATACACGAACATGAAACTAAAATAATCTTTGAAGAGATTATCCATCTTCCTTTGATATATCTGGGGTGCGTTAGCCAATCCCATAGGCATCACGTTCCAAATATAGTGTCCTTGTGGTGTAGAGAAAGATGTGAACTTCTTGCTTTCTTCATCCATCTTAATCGGTAGAATCCGATTTGCAATCGAACTTTGAGAATATCTTGGCACCTTTGATACGATTAACGGATGTTCTTTGCTTGGGATATAGTATCGTCAAACTCCAAAATGTTATTAATTCCCTTGTAATTAATAACAAGTTTTCGCTTCCTCTTTGATTTCTCCATGGTTTTCGACTAAGAACCCCGGGGCTTTCTTTGTATGGAGAAACTCCTGGTGAAATTAACTTAAGGTCAAGATGTTCCTTAGTATCTTCTCGCATATCCTCACGATCCTCCTGGTTCATAAGGATTGGTTTGAATCTTACGAACTCGTACTCCTTTCCAGGTTTAACCTTTAAGGAAGCTTGAAGCTCGTTCTTATCCCACCAAGCCAAAGGATCTTCATTGTAATTCCTTTGGATCTTCTTCTTGATATCCTCGAGTGATATTTGTTCTTCTAGGGTTACGTCACTCTGCGGACTCTCCATTAGACTCATCCATAGTGCGCAATGGCTTTACGGAGTAACTTGTTCTTCTCCTTGTACTACGAATGAATACAAGTTATTATCCCATATCTTCCGATCCTTTTCGATTTGGAACCAAATTGTCATAGGATAATAAAGCTTCACCAAATTTCCTTCGATCCGCCATTTTTGGATTGCGAAGTTTGGCTTCATCACCACGCTTGCTACGAAAAGTAATATGCATTTTTCTATAAAATGCTTCCCGCAATCTTTGGACAATAATCTTATGATCACATAAGGTTGTGAAAATAAGTCTTTTTGTCTCGTTCTCTGTGTAAATCGCTTGAATGTTTGTAGGAAGTTGTTTCCTAGCAAAACATCGCACTGTATCATGGAAATAGATTGGTGGCGTTTTCACCTTGTACCATGGGGGTACCGCGCCTCCGATCATGATTTACGCTTGTTTAATTCCCTGTTAAGGATAAGAATCCTTTTAGAGAAATCTCTTCCGCAATAGTGGTAAATCTTCTCCAATTTCTTTAGGAAAAACATCCAGAACTGCAAGTACATATTCGACACACGAATCAATATAGCGTGAAATAATCGGCCTTATATTCAACATATAACATTCCGATAGAAATGTATATGGAGAATGGACTAGTGGTCATCCGATCTATATCTTTTATCGGCCCACTGTGAACTCCATTCCGTCTTGTAATCTTTCCCAAGGTTTATGATCCTCGAGAAATTCAATTCCCGGTATTAATTGTTCTGGGATTTTTTCTGCAACTCCTGTGATAGTAAGCTCAATTTCTCCTATCTTCACGCTTCCTTGATACCTTCCAACTATTGGTTGTTGGAGATAATATAGAACATCACAAGGAAAAATATTATCCTTTTGAGTGATGTCGAATATTACTTCAACTTCTCGCCATCATTCGGACATTTCGGCTCTCCCTGTTGTTTTGAAAACATCTCGGGATACGCCGAATCGCATTTGGTCTCCTTTTTCTTCCCAACGGCTGCTACTCATCATTCTGTCTTGTTGGAAAGACATCCTTCTGGGCTCAACTCTGAGACTTCGACTTTTGTTGAAGACTGGTTGATCTTGTATTTTCATATCGATCTCTTTGATGGTTGGAGACTCAATAATTTCTGGTAAAACCACCCTGGCAAAGTCCTCGAAGATTCTTGGGACTTCAATAAATTCCTTTCTCAAGAATACTTCTGAATGATGTGTATTCGAGAGAGCATACACTACAAGAAAATCGCAAAATAGCGACGGAAATTTCCGTCGCTAAACACATAAAATCCGTCGCTAAAATGTTTAGCGACGGATTAGCGATGGATTTTTTCAGTCTTTATTTTACTCGTCGTTAATTCCTTAGCGGACGGATTAGATTATCCGTCGCTAAATAGCGGCGGAAAATGTTGACGCTAAAATATTAAAAACGTCGCCAATCATGAATTCGGCGGCAGAATGGACGGACGAATTAATTAGCAAGCGACTTTAGCGGCGGACCTATTCGTTGCTAAATTTAGCGACGGAATAATCCGCCGCTAAATTCGCATCAATTAACTTTGTTTTAAACATTAGCGGACGGAAACTTCCGCCGCTAATTTGTCTTACACTTAGCAAATAGCGGCCAGATTATATCCGTTGCTATTTTTATAATTATTTTTATAATTATATTTTTTATTTTTTATAATTAAAAATTTGTAAAAACAATTCACGTTCAAATTACAAAAATTCATTTACATAAGCTATATAAAGTATCAATAATAGCCAATATAATATCATTACAAAAATACATCCGGATATTTATAATTATAGAAATCCGCAATACATCCGTATATAATCTAAAATATATAATATAAATGTCTATAGAATTTGTCAAATTTGTGCATGTCTGTTAGAAAGGAGGCATATGTCCATCTCGGACATCTTATTGTTGCTCGCCTACTCGTAAATAGCAACAACCTCGATCGACTCCAATAGATCAACCAGTCTTCCATGCATCATCGGGCACACTAAGTTGCTTTCTTTTTTGTCTTTCTTCGTTTTAAATTTGCTTATCATGTCATTGTAGAGTTTCGAGGCTGGCGCATGAACACGACATGAATTTGTCTGGGATTCCACGTATAGTGCTTCTGCAAACAAAAAATATAATTAATTAGTATAATATACCAAGATAATATAGACTATGTAATATTTGACAATAATTGTCCTAAAAATAAACAATGCCAAGGTATACTACGAAACAAACACGAAAAAAATGTATAAGCAAATATATCTCAACGAAATAACATAAAAAAATTCGGCAAACATTGTCCCTAAAAATTGACATGCCTGGTGATAATCTAAACAAAAACAACTCAAATATTCACCAACAATACTAACACCATATATATTCACCAACATTAACAGTGTATTCAACACGCATTAAACCATTTTCTAATAGAAAATCAACAAACCTAAACAAAAACAAACTAATACCATAATGTTCAATATTCAAAACTTGATTGAACTGAGACTCGCTCACTCCATCCCTGTAAGAAAGTACAAATGCCAGAATTTCAGCAAAATATAAGTAGAGATAAGCAGCAATGAAGTTGTTGGAATGTTGGATTGAAATGATGACATATGTATAAGTGATGACAATTTGCAATCAATTAGCGGGCTATGCAATTTTACAAGAAACAGAAGAGAAAAATATATTGATTGAGAAATTAAGTGATTCTTTACCACTACTTCTAAGATTGAGAAAAGATATAGAAATATTAACAAGAAAAATAATAACTGATAACCAAAGCCCATCAAACTGTAATTGCTGAAAAGGGAGTACACAAGAAAGGCTGTTATTGATCAGAATATGTGTGGGAACTACACAGCTTTAGCTATATCCAAAAATCTGCATCCTTGTCAATTCAACAGTTAATGACTCTGGTTACATGTTTCAATCAAACATTTACATTTCATAACAACTTAGTCAAAATAGAAAAGTGCAGATGGCTCTTAGATATTATAGAATCAAGAAGTCAGTTGACTGAAAACCACCAGAAATCAAGAAGTCTGTCGAGAACCTATGGCAGCCTCGCTCCCAGTGGCTCTTATCTCTCAAGTACTTTGGCGGCAGAGCTTTCGCCTTGTCAATTCCCCAGACCACCTTTCCTTTTGAAATATTTGTTCAAAGTACCCTTTCAATCTCGATTGCCTGCATCCCTCTCAACCACATGACAAAGTACAACATTTCTATAAGTGTAGTCGATCTCGAACTAAAAGTAAAGTTCAGAAGCTACAATCAATATAGAGTTTGTGGCAAAATAACAAGTTTTTGTTCTATTCCTAAAGGATCAGTTACATAATTAGAAGTAAATTCTTAGACAATATATATAGATCAGTTACATGAGTAGAATAACAGATCACTATGGATTTTCCACATAGTATACAGGCCGACTCTATCTATAGGTCCATCTCATGATCAAACTAGATATCCATCATAAAATTTAACACAAATTAAATGAACCAAAAAAGGGAAGGAAAAAAAAACACACAAAATTAATAGCCATTACATGCAACTAAATGGAGCACCATAACTAAAGCATATAACTAAATGAGGATGACACAAATTTCCATTAAAAAATACACACACACCAATGAGAATTACACGATCGGCATGTCAAAGACAACCATTACTCTGCCATTCATACCCTTCAGTGCATTTTGAGCAGCTAGCTCGATGCAAATTTGACAAAACCAAATCCTTTAGGGTGTGTCTAAGAAGAAAACAGAACAAAATTGAAAAAACACAGAACTAAAATGCTCTAGAAGCTCTAACAAGAAAAGCACAACAACTTCCTCTCATATATGAAGTTTTTATAAGACAACAACAAACCAGCAAAAGATTTGACCAAAGAGAAAGCATTATCAAGTCCCTTAGACGGACTAAAAACAATGTAAAGTTGAAAACTAAAGGAGCAGCAACTTACCAATGCGGAACTGTCTCGATGGAATATATCTTCGGGCGGCAGCAGGTGGGGAAGATCGGCGGGAGGGAGATATATTAGAGATGAAGATTAGAAATTTATGCGCGGGATCGATTGTGAGGGGAAAACGTGTTGTGGAAATTCAATCATTAAAATGAAAAGTTAAAAAAAATCAACAAAAAAATCAGTCACCCAGGCTTCCAACAACGACAAAATCAAAGCAGATTGTTCTCCTCAACAACAACAACAACAACAACAACAAACTAAGCCTTAATCCCACTACGTGGGGTCGGCTAGATTATTCTCCTCAAGAAATTAAAATTAATTGTACAATCAGACCATCATGGTAGTACCAGCTCCACCAAGGCCACTGGACCAAAACACTTTTCACGGACTTGTGCGGTGGTGGAATTCTTCCGATTGACAGAAAATCAATTAATTCATCTTAACCCTAAGTATGAATAGCAATAAAGAGACTGAATTGTTTCTGGAAAATATGCAAAAACATTAAAAAACATGGATACCTGAAATTGATGTAGCGAGAAATTGAGGTTAGAGCTTGACCAAATCCATTTTTGCAAGAACTGGCGAGTCACACCTACCAAAAGACAAAGAGGATGTGGTAGTAGTTCATGATTTCCGATCCAGTAAACAAAAATCCGAATTTCTAAAAACAAAATTCATCATATTTAACATTTTTCTAAGAACCCTAATATTCTAAAAAATTACTGAAAAATGAAAAACAAATGGAAGAAATATTACCTGGTGGTCGGCGGACCTCCGACGGGGTGAGACGGCAGAGGTTAGTCGATCTTCGGCGGGGTGTGGTAGTAGAGCTCAACCGGTTTTTTTTGGAAAAATTTCTGGAGAGCACTCGATCTGATACAGAAGGGGGAAAAGGCTGATACATAGTTTTACTTTAGCGAAGAAGAAGTAAATATGGCGATTTCTAATTGAAAACAAATAGCGACGGTTCAAATCCGTCGCTAACAAATTATTTTTTTTGCAAAATATTTTTCCCAGTTGTAAAATTCATTTACAGCTTAGCGATGGATCAATTGAATATATTAATACTTTAGCAACGGAATATATCCGTCGCAAATGTTTCCCCAATTTCTTATATTTAATTCATGTATAGTTTAGCGACGGATCGGGTCCGTGGCTAAATTGAATATTTTAGCAACGGATTTTATCCGTCGCAAATCGTTTTTCCCGATTTTTCAACTTAAAATTCATTTGTGGGTTAGCGACGGATACAATCCGTCGCTAAATTGAATGTGTTAATTACTTAGCAACGGATTGTATCCGACGCAATCTTTTCTCCTAGTTTTTTAAATTTTAGTTATCTTGTTAGCGACGGATATAATATCCGTCGCTAATATTCGTCAGTAATTCCATATTTAGCTACGGATTAACGACGGATCGTTATCCATTTGTATTTCCGTCGTTAATCCGTCGCTATTCTGTTGCTATTTAGTGAAATGTTTTTTTAATTATTTTGGAAAGAAATCCGTCGTTATTTCGTCGTTATTCCGTCGCCATTCTATTAATATTGCAACGGATGCCATCCGCCGCTAAAATCCGTCGCTATTCAGCAGATTTCTTCTAGTGATAGGATATCTTGTATGTGATCGAGTAAGGTGCATTTCCTTCTTTCATCAATTCGACTCTTTTGAAATCTTGATGAAGAGTTAGGACTCTATTGAAATCTCGATCTCCCACATTGTATGCAATTCTAGGATAGACATTAAATGCTAATTTCCCAAAGATACAAATTTCTATTCTTGCTCAAGGCATGAATCCTTGAGATTTGAGATCCGCTTATCAAAAATAGCCAAATTGAGTGGCGAATCTATCCCTTCTTTGAATGTTGCTTTAATAATAACTCTTATGGCTCCGATATGAATCCATGAGAGTGTATTTGCAACTTCTCTTTTAACTCTGCTTTTGATCTCCTGGATTTCTCTAATAGGGACCAACTGCATCTCGATCAGGTTCCTGGTAAACTCCATTGGAATGGCAAATTCTCCGGTTGTTACCCTGTGGATAATTTGGTGTTTTCTATTACGAAAACCAATCTTATCCAAAGCCTTTTCCATCGCTCCAATTGTAAATCCATCATAGATTTGAAGCTTTGGATCTTCCTTCATAATTCTCATAAGAGTCTTATGAGACACCGTAGTGTGAGAGAGGAATCGACATATCCTTCCCGACCGCCTGTTGAAGAATTTCTTCTTCACTCGATTCTCGAATCGATTCACTTCCATCATCGAATAGATCTCTTCTTCATAGATGCTTTCATCCGAGGGAATATCCTCGAATTGATACACCGTATTAAATCGATAATAGATAGCTTCTTCGATTTTCGATGTGGCCTCGAACTCGACTCTCGTTTTTGATTATCCGGGCAATCCGTTGAGATATGCCCTCTTGCTCGCATGTCCAAAGCAATTACTGATCTTTGAAACTTTCATTAGCTCTGGTGTGAGCGCGCTGAAAGTTCTTCTCCTGGATTGGCCGGTACTTGCTTGATTAGAACTCGATGATGAGGCTCTACTCCTCGCAGCAGATCTGGTCTTTGCCCCGATTTATAACCGGGCTTTTTGTTTTGACGAGAACCTTCAGGTCTCCATGAAGACTTCTTTTTTATTCGCTTCCTCGGCGGTATGGATGGCTTATATCCTTCTTTCTTCTTATGCCGCTTGGTTGACCTCCCACAATTTTTGTTGGGATATCATTATCCACGCAACATAGAGGAAGCTGTTTTGTTAATTCCTCTTAATCTTTTGTAATTCTTGTATAGAGTTTGCTTGGTAACACCATTCGGATAACTCGCCTTTAGGAAAGACATTTTTCTCGCCACGTTTCTCTTGACTCCACCCTTGTATTCCCGATAAGCATTTCTCTCCGGGGACTCGGAATCTTGGCAAAGAATAGGCATGTGCCTTCTTTTCCTCAATCTTGGACTTCCACCGGTATTCGGTGAACAACTTGATATATTCGTCAATATGACAAATATCCAAGAACTCGAAGGCTATAGAGGGCTTGTTTATACCTCTTTCTTTTTTCATCCTCTAATCCTCGAAATAACTTTGTGCCGATGAACTCGGATTTTGAATAGTTTGGCCATACCATCGACAATTCCTTTAAGTGATTCCCCCGATGTGATGAACTTTTCGTACTAGCATCGGTCATATCCCTGCAATCTTCACCGATCCTTCAAGACTCATTTCAAGGAGTAAGATGAATGAATCCTTTGTAAGATCGAGGGTTCCTTTGAAATTCTCATAGTCAAGCCCATTCATCAATGAGAACTTCTCTATTTTTAAAATGCGGGATGTCCAGATTTAACATCAACCCATATGGATGTATTGGGTCGAGGTGCGATCTTCCATAAGGCGTCGATAAACATTCGGCCTTCCAAAGTGGGTTGTCTAGTTCCCTGCAAAGAGGGTTTCGACCTCCTGTTCTCGAAAGTGGATCACTCCCGGTCGTGAAATCCCCAAACATGTGGCATCCTCTCGTCCCGAGCTCCATGATGCGAACCCGCACTTTCTTCGACGTTAGGATTAAGCTGGTGGCGGTGGTGGTGGAATTGGTCTACCTTGTGGGTCATAGGTAACTAAAGCGATTCCTCACTGCGTTCATCTTTAAATCTACAATACCTAATCCCGCCGAAGGATTCTCGCGGTCATGTAGATCTTTAAGATTCATCTTTTCAATATCCATCTTTTTTAATTTTTGATGGATTTTCCGTTGATTAGAGCAATGAGCTTTTCCTCATCTCGTCATCTTTCGTATAACCGGTTGGTTTCCTTTTTGGTGTAAATAGGGTACCATCCCAAAATCAATACGTTTCCTTCCTCCCGGATGAACTCGGCTTTGTCCTCCAGGTTCTTGACTCGTTTCGAATATCATGAATGAGGTCAAGAGTTTCTTATGATATTTCACCATTGTCTCCATCCAGTTCGGATCGATGCACTTGTCTTTGGTAGATGAATATGGCGGTTGCCATAATTCTCGCACCGCCTTCTTCGGACTTCTCTAAGATCTTGGAGAACTTAGATTTGTCCGGAAGTATCTCGTTCAAGTCGGTACTCCATCGGGAATCATTGTTCGATGGGAATTTTCATGAACCGTTTCTTGAAGGTTCATCAAGTGAACATATAAAGTCCGGTTAAGCATCCGAATCGCTATAATATTCTCGCTCGCATTTTGCATTGCGCTTACGGTTTCCCGCAGCTCCCTGTTCCTTTTCTTCATGTTGGTATTCCCAATATGAAACCTGGTCAAGGTGTTCTTGTGCATACATCGTCAATATTTGACGATATGTCCTGTAAGGGGTACATCTCGGACATCGGTCCAGATCCATAATCTCGGAGTAATTTCTCCTCACCAATTGTTAATTACATAAATATAATAAATTTAACTAAAAGTTCTTAATAAACCTAGTCTCTGATACCATTTTTGCGGATCGCAAGACCTTTGGGAGTAATCAAAGAGAATGCAATGAAATTTATCGTCCAGGTTGCAAAGTGCAACAACTTTAAAGTTTAGAGTGTAAACTACAAACCAACTTTCCTGAAACCAGGGGTAAAACCGGAATTTTATGCAAAGTATAAAATTTTGTAGAGTTTAGGTTGCAATTAGTAACTTTTCAAAGTTCGGGTTACAAAGTGTAAAAACCCGTATAGTTTGGGTTGATAAGAAACGTTATCCCTTATTTTAACATAAGGGTATAACTATATTAAAAGTGGATTTTTGAAATGTCTTTTTCTTATAAGGGGGTAAAATTTAATACAAAATTAAATTTCAAGAGAATTTATGTAATTTTTAAAAATATCTGGGTTTTTCTGTAATTACCCCAAACCTTAGGGGATAGTTTTTGTAATTATCCCTATATTTGATCTTCTTTTAAGTTCAAACTAATCCAGTCATTCCCTAAGCGAGTTTCGAAGTTTATCAAGCAAAAACATTGTTCGAACTTTGTCCATACTTAATGAACTAAATTGAAACAAACTTTTAATAATCAATATCCATTAAGCAACTCGATTTTATTTTACTATAAATAAAGCTATAAAGAATGCCATAAAATTCAAACCTATTCCACAAAATTTCTACATCAGGCACCACAATAGAATGTACAGTATTAAGCAGCTCCAGTAAATGGGAACAAGTTGCTAAACGAAGCAGCTGTCACAGTAATAATCTACACGGTTAATTATACTTAACCCCCTAAACTATGCGAATATTTGTACTTTGCTCCCTTAATTTTTTTGTGACATTTTACTAAACATAACATTTATGTACACTTCACCACCTCCACAGGGGGTATGGTATGGCGTATGAGGAAAACACTAAGTTCAGAGGTAAAAGTGTTACAAAAAAAAAAAAGTTTAAGGGGCAAAGTGAAAAAAACTTGCACACTTCAGGAGTCAACGTAATTTACTCTAATCTACAATGTGCATTCTGATTATGAAAACCAATCATCATCTTCTCAATGATGGGATACCAAAATTGATAAGTAATGAATGTTAGATCAGCTACAGCAATTATTTCCTAATAAGCTTATAATAAGCACACAACGCTGAGCCGATAAGTTGCCCAACGACATTCAACTGCAAGGAATTACATATCGGCATTAAATAACAAAGGGATAATTACAAAAAAAAAAATGGAAAACTGAAGTTCGGACTAATTACAAAAAACGTACTTACTAAATCAAATGGCAGCCCACCAAAAATTGCCCAGGCGAGTGTAATCGTGAAAAAATCCTGCACGAACAGGATCATATGACCAATCTATAGTCGATAAGGCCGTTGCAAATATAATCAGAATCTATACAATTGCATCTCAGCTGAGCATCATCTGTGAAACTAAAATGGTAGGAGCAAGGATAAAAGATTGTGAACAAACCTTCAAATTACCACAGATTGTCTGCGTGAGTGCAGAATTCCGAGTGGTATTTAGGATTATACTATAATTCAGAAGGAAAGTCAGGATGCAGGATAAAAGCAATACTGCCTGAAACCAGAAAAGTGCAACACAAAGTCTAACTACAGAACAAATATAAAATGTCCATAAAAGAAGATAGGGATAATTACAAAAACACCCCTACGGTTTGAGCTAATTATAAAAAAACAAAAATATTTCAAAATTACAAAAAAACCATTGAGGTTTGATTATGTCTTAAATTAAAGAGGGGTGACTGTAATATTTTTATAAATGTGAAGGAATTATTGAAATGTTTTTACTTAAGAATAAAATATGTAAGACGTAATCAAACCTCAAGGGTGTTTTTGCAATTTTCAAAAAAATCTCAGGGCTTTTTTTTTGTAATTATCCCAAAAATATATTTCAAAACATGGAAAGATGAGATAGCAATATATTTATGATGATCCACCTTTCTATGTTTTTAACACCAGACAGGGCAGATGCAATTTCACTTCAGCGGAAAAGATACATTGTCCATTGAAAGAGCAATTACAACAAACAACAATAACAAAACAACAACAAACTAAGCCTTAATCCCACTATGTGGGGTCAACTATACGGAACATATCACGCCATCGTTTACGGTCATAAGCCATATTTTCATTTATTTCTAGATATAACATGTCTTGTTTAACAGTTTCTTTCCAATTCTTTGTAGGTCTTCCTCTGTCTCTTTTGAATTCTGTGAGTGATTCTTTACCTTCTACACGTCGCACAAGTGCATCTAAAGGTCTCCTATAAGCATGTCCAAACCATTTTAATCGTGTTTCTCTAATTTTCTCATCTATTGGTGCTACTCCCACTTTATTTCTAATGTGTTCATTTCTTATTCTATCTAATCTAGTATGTCCGCACATCCATCTTCACATTCTCATCTCTGCTACCCTCATTTTTTGTTCGTATTCATATTTAGTTGCCCAACATTCTGGTCCATAAAGCATTGCGGGCCTTATGGCCGTTTTATAAAGTTTTTCATTCAATCTTAATGGTATTTTACGGTCACAAAGGATAGAAGATGTGCTCCTCCATTTATTCCAACCCGCATGGATCCATTGTGTGTCATCTTTATTGATTTCTCCGTCTCTTCAATTATAAATCCTAAATATTTAAAACTCTTTGTTATACTCACTTCATTGTGAGTAAATATTTTTATCGTAATTTTGATGATTTTATTTAACTGAATTTTTCACCAAAATAATGTCTTTAAATGTTGTCCAAATAGTCATAATCGATTTAAAATATTTTTACTAATTTTTCGGAGTATTTCCTAAAGTTTATCTTTGACAAAATCTGGACAACACTTCTGTCTCGTGTTCAACCAGCCGCCCTAGAGGGCAACCTATGCCTGAAAGTTTGATTTCTGAAACAGGAACGAGATGAACGATAAACCCCAGGTGGTCGACCGATACTTGGGTGTGTTAATTTTGTAGCAAACTCTCTGTATTCATTTTTCAAAGTGTTGGACCGATCGATAGAGGTCAATGATCGAGCAAGTGGTCGACCGAGGAGGCCCCTTAGGCCTGGTCCACCAGGCAAATGTTCAATATAATTCAAATTTACGTATTAGAGGTCAACCGGTCGACCTAAGATTTTATCGATAAACTATACATTTAAATGCAGATAACTTTTCATGATTTTAAGGGTGATTTCTAATAGCTATAATCTCCATTTAATTTGTATTTTTTTGTAGATTTCAATCTCGAGGAGGAGCCTATGTCTGAAAATCAAATCCAAGACCTCTCCTATAACTAGATGAAGGATTGAATCAACAAGACACAACAACACAAGCAATACAAACACAAGCAAACTTTGTTCTTCACTTTCATATTCTTGTTGTATCTAGCCTAAGTCTTTTGTTTGCACATCTTGAGTATTAGGTTTTATTCTTGATTACACTTGCACTTCAAAGTTGTATACTTCTAGCGAGTTGTAATCTTGAATTTCTTTCAATCATCCAAAACAAGACATCCTTGTTAGTGTTCATGTGGTAAGAGCACACTTGGGTGATTCTAGGTGTTGAAAGAGTGTGGTACTCTTCATAAGTGAAAGAAGATTAGGGTAATCTTCTTAGTGGTGTTGTAAGAAGAGTGTGGTACTCTTCAAGGTGAAGGTGTAATAGCTTTAGTATCTATTAATAAAATTTCTTTTTCTTTTTCGAAATCCACTTCGGATATACCGGGGTGGTAGAGGATTCTGCCCCTAGGTGGGTTGAACCTCTTTAAATCATCGAGTGTTGTTTATTTTCCCGCACTTACATTCTTGCTATTATTTCTATTTTCGAAAAAGAAGGCACAAATCGAAAAATCGGCATAATCTATTCACCCCCTCTAGATTATCGTAGCCACTTGGACGAATATTCATGTCCACCAATTTTAACCTTTGTCTCATTGTTACTGTTGTTTTTACTAAAGTGATATTCCATGTATTATGTTTTAGGCCTACTTATAGTAAAACATTTTGATTCAAGTACTTATCTCCAAGCTTCCAATTTTGCATTTACTCCTTCATCGAACGGAGGCATAAAAAACATCTACTTAAATTGGAAGTTGCATTTCACCGATTAAAACTATATCGTCTGCAAATAGCATACATTCAGGATGAATTGTTGTAAGCGTTTAGTGATTTCATCAATTATTAGGATAAAAGGTAAGAGTTTAAAGCGGATCCCTGGTGTAAGCTTTATAGTGTTTGGGAATTCCTTTGGATACTACTCTGTTGGTATCCTGATACATGTTATATCATTATACATATATTTTATGCATTTATGTAAGCTATTTTTATTCCTCTTTTTTCCAGTACGCAACACATTATATATCGGTTGACTCTATCGTATTCCTTTTCAAGGTCAATAAAAACCATATGCAAATCTTATTTTCCCTCGTTGTATTATTCACATAATCGTCTAATTAAGTGTATAGCCTCCACTGCATGTCTATGTGAAAATGGATCGATGTCGTAATCGGTGATGTTAAAAGTATGCTTATTCAACATCGGTTTTAAGCATACAAAAAACGATGTTATATCCAAAAGACATCGTTTTTAAATCGATGTTGTTAACTTGTGATTTGCTAGCTTTTTCGAAGCGTCATTAGTTTTTAACCGATGTTGTTGACTATCTTTTAGATCGGTTGAGCACCGATGTTATAAGGTCTTAACACATCGGTTTGTAACTGATTTTGTTTCTAACAACAATGATGTTATAGTTTTGTGTAGAACATCGATTTTGGTAGGAACAAAATCGGTTACAAACCAATGTGTTAAATCTTTTCAAAATTGGCCATAAACCGATGTCTTCATATTTAAAACGCTTGTTTATATGTTTTAATGTCAGTTTAAAACCGATGTCAAATATTCTAAACAAAATCAGTTTTTAATTTAAAAACAATTGCCTATCATTTTATTAAAATGGTTTTTCATCAACAATCATCTCCCTCACAAAGGGAGAAACAACCATCCCACCATCAATGCAAGTAACAACCATCCACCATCAAACATCAAAGCGTGAAACAACATATCATTAATGCCAATTCATCCAATCTACATCAAAATAATTTCCGAATGGATAACACTAGTATCAACAAGTCCAAACATCGCATACTAAACTACACAACTTCAAAAGGGTCAATATACCAACATCAAGTCCGAATAAGCACATGATCAATACATACAATATGCACATAACTACATAAGTATACCAATTTCAAAAGGGTATAATAATATCCAGTTTCCCAATATTTTAAAGAAGGCATCAAAAGACTCCAAATTTGCTAACTTCTCCGCCTTCATGAAAAAACTAAATGAGCTGAATCATCAAACTAACAACTATACCTTCTGATCATCCAACTAACAACTATACCTTCTGATCATCCAACTAACAACTATACCTTCTGATCATCCAACTAACAACTATACCTTATGATCACCTGCATAATACAATTGAAAAATTATAACTCAAAATCATAAAGTAATTCAAATTTTAAAGACATACATAATAAAATACTGGAAATAAATATATCTAACAATTTTAAGTATTCAAAGAATACTAGAGGCACATCGACCAAAACATAATCCTAGCAAGCATTCAGCCCACTCATTACGCACTTCATCGATTTCTTCGGCGGAGTAATCACCCTTTGATTGCTATTAACAAAAAAACGTGGATATTGTTAATAAAAACCAAGTGATAGATCATCTCAAGCTATTTAAAACATGCAATACGAAAGTGAGGTTTTTATTACCAATGATCGTAGTGAAAACTTGTTAATGGTTGCAATTTTCTGAAATATTATGTCTCTCATGAACCGCATGACCTAAAAGCCACATTGCTTCTCATCCGATTGTAGAGGTGCCTATGTTAAAAAATAATTGATAATTACTTGATCCAAATACAAGCAATCTGAGATGCTACCTTAAGGAGTATTTATAATTTTAAAAGATAATTGGATATTTTTGAAATTAGGCTAAACTCAATAGGTAATATTTGTAATTTAACCACTACATTAGTATATACAACACTATTCACAACCAAAAAAAAAGTTATGTGGTGCATTGCTTAGTAAATTAAAAGTTTCTGCAGATCAAAGACCAAATCTACTTTATTACCAAGGATAAGTTATTGTCATGTAGATAAAAATGCAAACACAAAAGCAACCACCCTTGGAAATCATACGGTTTATTACAAAACCAAACACTTATTAATGTCTATGACATACCTTGACAATTTGCCATAGAGGAAGTTTCTTTCCTCTCCGTCCCTTCTCCGAATTAAACAGCCTGAAGGCCCTGCATAGAAACTATATATGATAGCGAGAAAAGAAATGCTATTCTCTTTGGAAATTCTGAAATACTATAAAGAACTTACGTATTGAAAACATATTTCCAGTCAGGATCACGCATCCGATGACAAAGAGGATCCATGTAAGCGACAACATCATTGTAAGGGTCTATCAACATCAGAATCCAATGTTCACTGTGAACAACACATATAATTATTCCGTCTACTTTCTTCATTTGTGAACAACACACATAATTATTAAAAGCATTGTGAAAAAAGACAGAAAGATTATTATGTTATTGCAATCATAGTTTTGAAAATCGTACGAGGCGTACGCCTCAAATAGAGGCACATGTATAAGGAGCTGATTACAATCCTAAAAAGATTTCATGAATATGTGAATAGTTCTTTATATATATTTAGGCTATATAAAGGGGGACTTCACCTGATATACACACAACACAAAGTAATTTTCAATAGACATAATTCAATTTTCAGATTAATTTTCATAATTCAACAAAGTACTAACTAACAAGTTTTCAATAGACATAATTTAAAGCTTACTCACCCTACATTACATGGCACGATTAATGGTTGTTTTGGTGAGGTATCATGCATTCTGTTTGCTAAAAAACGTGCCCTTTGGTCCAAAGTCTCCTGGTGCCGTGATGTATCTGTCAATGCCACATGTGCTACTCCACTTGGATTCACAAATTATGTAATCATGGAGCTTGTTTTCTTCCTTTAATAATTTATATAAATACCTACCAAAAGAAAAATAAAATAAAATGTGTCAGTGCTAGTTGATAGGGAAAAAAAATACAAATCTAACCATACTCCCTAACTTACCAGATGTACGCAATAATACAATTGTCGGAAATTGGATTCATGACGAGAATGGAGTAATGTCTCTGGAAGACATATAGTCGCAACTAAGACCAAACACATCTTTTTCAAACAAAAATATTACACAAAAATACATATATCTTATTTATCATCACAATCTATGTAATATAATCCTAATGTAGAGGGAGCTTTGACAGAACTATTTGTTGTTATATCTGTCTTTATGTTTTTATGCATATTTATTTTGATCTGACGTCTTTTGTAGGTGGTTCTCTCTTTCTTTTTGACCAGAAGGTGCTGCGATACTTCCGAAAAGACGGTCATAACCGGAGAAAAAAGAAAGATGGGAAGACAGTGTAGGAGGCTCATGAAAGGCTTAAGGTAAGTGCAGATGTCACTTTGTTATATGATATTTTTCTTTGCTAGTATGACTCTAGATGATTGCAGTTGCAGTTTCCATTGCACTCTATAAACTCTACAAGAAAAACATACAAATATTGAAATAGCATTTCCATTTTTACATTGTTGAAGCAATTCATATTTTTTGATAATTTAAGAGAACATCACATGCAGTTTAGGAAGTGTACTTCTCTAGGAGTAAAATGCTGGGTCCATTTCATTTTTAGTTCTCTTACATAGTTACATTTCACTGGGTCCATTTCATTTTTAGTGTACTGAAACATAACATAACAATACAATGATAAAACTGGAAACTGATAAAACATAACATAGATAATAAACCGCAAAAAAAGCTAAAAGCCGCTTTTTTCCCAAAAAAAAAAAACTGGAAACTGATAAAAAGCCACTTTAAAAAATATTTAGCCCACTTCAAACAGACATAACAATACACCATAAAATCCATTAACCCCAAGCAATTACAACATATATTTCCAAACCTGCAACTATTTGAAAAAAGCTGGAAACAGACATTATTCTAACATCCCTCACAATCACTTTTCCAAAAAAACCACTTCAGCAACAAAAAACTGGGATAAAAAATGAGATTAAATCTGTTACATAGAGAACTGGAAATGTTAAAGTGGTTTGACAATTGTTTGTAGCAGAAGAAAAGAACAAGAGACAATGCCTACAAAAGGAGTTCAGAAAGATTCAAATGGTAGAGAGAAAAATAGTGACAATATAAGTCATCTCAGTTTTTTCCTTAATTGCCAGCATTACTTAAATCATCTTCCTGATGTGCAACTTGTGCCATTAATTCAGTAAACATAACATTTCAGTTCATAAAGTCAAATATAAGCAACTAAGTGTGACCAGGCAGAAAACTAGAAGTACAAGAGAAAAATAGGGTAGTAATTGAGGTGGCCAAACTCTTGACCAAATAAAAAAACCTAGGAACCTAATTGGGTAGCCAAATGCTAGCATGTCCTTTCCTTTTCAGATTAATTGCATACATTAGTTGTTCCACTTCTTCTTTTGGTTTTCATAATCTGGCTATGTGTCTAGTGAACATCACACAATCACTTTGCATAGTTAAAGCAGTTAAGGAACCAAAATTACGATAATCCTTTATGCTATATAGAGCAAGTAGATTTAAGCTTGGCAAGTTGACCAGTAGTAAACGCTCTATCATATGCAGCAGTAGAACTTAAAGCAGGTATACAAATAAACTATTTACAAGATGTGCCTTGCAGATACCCATAAATCTCCAAACAATCCAAATATGAATGTACACAAGAAAGACACAAGCCTACAAATTAAGTCTAAGGACCAGCTTAAATGGAGCATAAAGAAGAAAACAGAATATGGGGTATATAGAAATTTAAATTCGTCCCTTCTCAACCTCAAAGCAAATAGAACAACAAATCAGTACAATTATAAACTAAAACAATTACCCTAAACTCCCTCTCTCAACTGGCAAAAGAGAAAATTATGAAGAAGAATAAATAAAATAGAGCAGAACAAACAAAGATATGCCAGAGGTTGGCAAGGAACATGGAGGCTCGAGAGGGGATGATGAATCAATTTATATGAAAAATTATTAAAGACATAACAAATAGCTTTCCAACAATACATCATTCTAGAATCAATTTATATTAAAAATAAAGAAACATAAAAGGCCTAGGGTTTTGAGGGATGATGAATATTGGTTGGAAGAGAAGAAGCCGCGAGAGGGGAGACCGACAAGGAACTTGGAGGCTCGCCTGTGACGACAAGCTCTACATTCGACGAACAGTTAATTAGGGTTTTCAGTTTTTGTGGAGAAGAGAGATGAACAGCTCCCGGAGGTTTTGGGTTCGACGAGCTGCTCGAGGAAGAACACTGTGAGGCGAAGGCACTGTGCGCGAGGGCTGCTCGAAGGGGTGAAGAAATTTTGCTAAGTGTCGAATCTCAGGTGAAGACACTGTGAGGGTTGTTCAGGGAAATTATCTCTCAAAAGCATAAATTTAATTTGGGAATATTAATTTATTTTTATTTTAAAGTGATAAATATTGAGTAATAACATCTAATTTAAATAAATGATGTTAATAGTGATGTTATAAACTAATAAAGGGTGGACAAAAACATCTCTTGGAATAACCGATTTTAAAATTGATGTTATAAAGCAAGAAAGGGGTGGCCAAAGACATCAACTTTTAAAAACGATGTGTAATACCGACAAAATCCGCTCATACACATCGCTTCACTTAAAACATGATGTTGTATAGTATAAGACATCATCAAATTCGTAAAAGCGATGTTTTTTAGGCGATGTCTTTGAGCGTTTTTCTTGTAGTGCTCGATTGTGGACCTTCCTGGTATGAAGCCAAATTTATTATCTAATGTACTAGTTTCATTTCTTATTCTTGCCTCTATAACTCTTTCTCATAGTTTCATCGGGAGAATTTCATAACAGTGTCCAAATTTAAGAAAATCTATCACTTCAAGACCTAAAATTTCAATCTTTTCAAATCAAGATCCAATTTTTATTTTCTTTCTCAAATTGAGCCCTCTCTTATATTTTGAGATTTCAGTTCAAGACCCAAAATTTCAACCTTCTCAAATCAAGACCCAATTTTTATTTTTTCCACAAATTGGGGTCTCCCCCAAATTTAGGGTTCTCACTTCAAGTTTTAAAATTTAACAAAAAGAGAAATATTAATGTAATCTATCACATCAACCACAAAAAATACTTTTTTTCTCTTTTTATTTTTCTGCTCATTCCTTTTTTCTTAATCGATACTCATTTTAGACTATAAAAATTCAATTATAATTTGAATATCTTATTTTTTTAATTAGTAACCGAAAAATAATTTAATGCTTCTTTTTCATTCATAATTTGGATATCTTATTTTTTTAGTAATCGATAAATATTTTACTACTTTTTTTCATCTTCCTATCTACATACATGTAAATTTATAGATCTCAGTATATACACGTTAAACAAAGTTGACAATAAGTGTGGATTAGGAAAAAATAATGAACGAGAAAACGAAAAGAGGAAGATAAATAATTTTTGTGGCTATCATGATAAATTACAGTAATATTTCTCTTTTTGTTAATTTCTAAAACCTGGAGTGAGAACCCAAAATTTGGAGAGGGCCTGATTTGAAAAAAAAAAGTAAAAATTGGGTCTTAATTTGAGAATATTGAAATTTTGGGTCTTGAAGTGAGAACCCAAAGTTTGAGGGAGGGCCCAATTTGAGAAAAAAATAAAAATTGGGTCTTGATTTGAGAAGGTTGAAATTTTGGGTCTTGAGCTGATAGATTTTCTTAAATTTGGACCCTATTATGAAATTCTCCCTAGTTTCATCGTGTGAATTATTAATTTAATTTTCCTATAATTTGCACAATTTTGTATGACCCCTTGTTTATATATAAATATATATATATATATATATGTATCAATATACTTTTTCTCCATTCATTAGGCATTTTCTTAGTTTTTAGGATAACACACATTAAATAATTTAGTAAACTATGCAATTCCAACTCCACCTAGACATTTCCATACTTCAATTGATATATCATCTACGCCAACTGTTTTGCCAGTTTTCATTTTGTTCAATGCTTTTTTTTTGGTTTCATGAAGTTGAATCTTACGATAAAAGGTACGGTTTCTATTCAGTTCAGATTGGCCTAATTCCCCTAATGTGACATCATTCTTCTTAGATTCGTTAAAAAGATTATTGAAATACTTCTTCCATTGATCTTTTATTTTCTCGTCTTTTACTAAAATATTGTCATTCTCATCTTTTATACATTTAATTTGGAATAAATCTCTCGTTTTTTTTCATCTAAATTTTGCTATTTTATATATATCTTTTTCTCCTTCCTTAGTATCTAGTTTTTTTTATAGAAATCTTCATATGCTTTGGTTTTTGCTTCATATATTGCTCTTCTTACTTCTTATTTGGCATCTTTATATCTTTTAAGATTTTCTTTATTTTTACAGGAATATAACACTTTGTAACTAGTTCATTTTTCCTTTACATTCTCTTGGATTTCTTGATTCCACCACCATGACTCTTTATTCCATTTATTGCCATTTGACACTCCTAATGTTTCTTTTGCGATCTTTTTCCTTTCTTCGCTTTCTTTCATCGAATAGGATCTACTACTCGTATTTGTTACTGGACGATTAACCAATTCCAACAAAAAACTGTCTCTACAACCATGAAAAGGAGATTTCTAGATCTCGCATCTACAACAATTGTGGAAATATGATAATCTCTTTCATTGTAAGAATTTTCTATTAAATACAGCATCATTTTACATCAACAGGTAAAGGAAAGGAAGAAAGAAATTATTTAGCACTTCCTTTCGATACTGATTCAAATTGCGTTGCTTTTGAGTAGTTACATAGTTCCATGTATCATCGGTTTTGTCTTCCACTTTCCAATCAATGGTTTCTAATAAGGATTTGACAAAACTATCTCTTTTTTTTTCTTTATTCTTTAAATTCCACCATTTAACTCTCGGTATATTAATTTTCTTTCTCTTTAAGTCCATTGAAAGAGCAATTTCAAAGAAAAAGTGGGACAAGTTACCAACAATAGTCGAAGCTTAAACCGATAATGAACAACATTAATCAGATCAACTGGGTATAATTTGGTGGAGATGAAAAAAATATAGCAAAAACTAAAAACACAATGGAGAACGAAATTTAAGTGGTGATAGAATTGATCAGAGAGGAGTCGGGGAATGATTTCAACATTTGGTGTGCCAAGACGAACAAGAAAAATAAATATTGTCTATGATTTAACACCCAATCTGAAAATATATCAACTATATAAAATGAAAAATACAAGGAAAAAAGAATACAGTAAACATGCAACCAAGGTTGAAGCAAATATCAAAGGTTCAGCTCGTCACCAAATATTACCTGAAATCCAGGAGAAAGCAAATCTGGGAAAATTCATTGTCATCTTCAAGTCACCTCGGAAAAGGGTCCAGAACAGTAAAATGGGTCCGCATAAAATCCCTGTACAAAAGAAAAACTATAAAATAGCATCACAAGTTTTAAAGAAAGCATTGGCAAATAAAAGTTTTAAGAGAAGAAAAATACAAAGGTATGGTTACTCACCATTGCACCACATGAGGCCAAAACTATTGAGCCCACTAGATTTTCCTGTTTAAACAAGTATTGTCAAGGCGAAAGCATGTTCTTCTCAATGTAAAGTTATGGTTGTAAAGCAAATAGGTCAGTGAAAGAGGTGAAGTGCTAATCAATGTCGTCATTGGTACCAAAGCTTTGGAACTATCCATGAGGGCTACAGATTCATTTGTACTAAAATATATGAGCTTTAAGCGTCGTAGTGCATAACAGAAACAGCACGAGCATATGATCTGCAGCGGATACATCAACGAGAATAATGAAAATTATGAGATCCCAGAAAATGCCAATGTGTGATCAACATTTGACACAATACAATGTAAGGAATTTTCCTTTCCCTATCGTCAAGAGGTTAAACAATGTGTGATTTAAATACAAAATAAAAAAAAGACACTAGTAATAATATGAAATACGTAGTAAACAACGAATTTAATCTAGTATTTACAAAAAAGTGTTAGGATTGTAATTGAGGAGTGTTAAATTCGGGGGGACTTGGTACGGTTCCGTAGGCGTCCAATATGGGAGAAGCCCAAGTCCACCAAGTGAGGTTCCATCCTAAAACCAAGTCCCCCCGAATTTAGATGGAACCTCACTTGGTGGATTTGGGCTCTCTCCCATATTGGGTACGCTTCATGTGTGGGACCGTACAGGGGCGTAGCCAAGATTTCCAGCCAGTGCGGTCGGAAATTTCATCCCGTCAACATACCGCTTCTCGATCGAAATTTTATTATACAGAAAATAAAAAATATTATAATAAAATTAGTAACTCTTACCTTACAACAAATATATATACTCTTCAAACTTGATCTCCCAAGTTCAAATCATTACTTATTTCTTGTTATCAAAAATAAAAAATTTAGACTTGAAAATGACTTTTTTTTTGAGATACTTTAAAATGATTCTGATGCTTTTTTTTCCGAAATGAAATGTTTTTGATGCTGAAAACATACTTTGATGCTAAAAAAGGAAGAGAGAGAGGCAAGACGAAAGAGATAAAAATATTATCCATTGATTGTGGTGTGTGGGATTTTCAAGAGAGTCCAAGCAAAAGTCTTAATATATTTTACTGATTGTAATTGTCTTTTGTCCCCTTAGCAAAAGTGCAAAACCATTAAAAAAGGTTTTCTTGTGGATCGTGAGTATGGACATTATTATTTTTTTTGAGTGTGGGCACTTTAGTCTTGAATAGAGACAAAATATTTTTTTTTATTTGTTTAATATAATAAACAACTATAGTCAGCCTAATTGAGTGCGGTCTATTGGCCGCACTAGGCCTATCTTTGCTCGCTCCTTGACCGGGACGTATCAAGTTAAATTTAACGTGGTATCGGGCGAGTCCATGCCGGAAGGTGTGTCGTATCACATGATGTGATTGAGCATGGTGGATCTTGTGATGATAATTAAATGATTAATGGGTTGACGAAGGACTCACAAGTGAGGGGTAGGGATGGCAATTTCCTCCGAACCCGACGGAGGATTCGATACCCGACCCTAACGGAGGAGGGTATGGAGGGTAGTTTTGTACCCGATTAAATAAATGGGTACGTGGGTATGAGTATTTTTCGGGTATGGGTATGGAGGTGGGTCTAGGTACATCCTACCCATACCCTACCCGATACCCGATTAAATAATAATATTATATATATATATATAATATATCTACATATATATTTATTTATAATATTTTACATATATTTTTTTTATTTATACAACTCTATTTATTTATATTTAAAGAAAATGATTTTTTCCCCAAGTCTCAACCAAAATCTACAAACCCACTAACACTTTTGTTTAATCCTTTTTAATATCTTGCTATATTTTTATAATATTTAGTTCGCTAATTCTTATTTGTATTCTTTTTTCCTTATTGTTTCCTTAAGAATTTAGTAAATATCAATATCTTTATTTAAATAACTCAAAATTCTCTTTAAAAAAAGAAATAACTTAAATTTGAAAAAAATACAATTGTAAGTGGTAAGAGGGTATGGGTAGGGTATGAATACCCGATCATCCGATGGGTATGGGGATGGGTATGAAAACAGAACACCCGATGGGTATGGGTATGAGTATGGGTATGAGCATAATAAATGAGTATGGGGATGGAGGATATAGAATCCTACCCGGATCCTACCCATTGCCATCCCTAGTGAGGGGGCGTGTTGAGATATGTCACTTGTGAGTTGTCCCACATGGATTGATTAAGGGAAGAGAATCCACTTTGTAAGCCAAGTGAGCTACTCCTCCTATCACCAATTGGTTTTAGGATGGAACCTCACTTGGTGGACTTGAGCTCTCTTCCCCATATTGAGTACGTTTCATGTGTGGGACCGTACCAAGTCCCCCCGAATTTAACAGCATTGATTGTCATTGTTAGGTACAACCAATTTGAACACTTTGTGAAACACAGTCACAATCCACATTGTTTTCAATCTAAGGTAAACTGTGGAGAAGATATCTTGACTTGTTCTGTCATGCTATACTTCTTTTTTATTCATCTATCATTACATTTTCAATCCATGAGATTTGCGTGTTAGGTTAATATCTGGACTTACTGTAAGGAATGTAATGTGTATATAGATATTAAAGCCATAACAGAAAGGTGATGTTGCTTATTATACCTGCAAAAGGGTGATGCCATTGGCACACGGGAAACTGTATGAAGAAAGAGCGGCTTCATTGAACATTACCAAGAGCACTGCAAAATTAAAGTCAACCCACGGTTATGTAAACAGGGGTGAGGTGATTGAGGATATTAATCACTTTCGGATAGTAGTGTTAGGATTTTTATTGATTTCCGTGTGACTTACATATGTAATTACAATTATATTATGGGTTATCTAATTTAATGCAGCCAATTAAGTGGTCTAATTTAATAGGGCTCTAGGGATATCTATTGAGTATGGGCTTTGCAATGTGTAGAGACTCAGTACTAGTTAATTAGGATTGATGGGCTTCTAATTAACCTAGTATATAAAGAACTCTTATTAGGGTTATGGTCTCCAAGTCAAATTAGTCGTAACTCTTCTCCTCTTCCCCATCTTAGAGAGAGACCAATGAAGTATCTAAAGGATTTGGTTGTGGAAGACGCTAACCTAAGGATTCACACGCGTCAACACGGATCTGAGGTACCGATTGTAGTATATTACGGATTTATAGATTTAAGTACACTTCCAATTTAGATTCGGTTTTATATTTGTTTCTTGATAATTCACGTGATGATTCTGGGATATGAATTAATTCTATTAATTCTAACAAGCAGGGTCGTGTGATCAGTTGAGACAATTGCCTCAGGCCCCAAATTCTTTGGGGCCCCCTTATTTTACCCACATAATATATATACACTATATTATATATACAATATAGATAAAAAAAATTATGTGCACAACCACAACTAATGAAATTTGGCAGTATAATAATTAAAGGTCTATAAAGTAGGAAATGATTAGCTTTGGGCCTAAAAAGTAGAAATTTAGGTAACGGGGGTGACTAGGTGTAAACATAATTTGTATTAGTGTAAACGGATAGATTGCTCATTTTCTATAAGCCTAGAGTTCTAGACTCATCTTTTTTCTTTGACTTTGTGAATGTGAAATCTGATGTCTGGTATGCCACTATTTAGTTTCATGTGATATGGCTAATTCATGTCATAGAGCTATTTCCTTTTTTGGAGTATTACAATGGATATATAATTTATTTGCTTACAGGATAATGAATGCAAAAATTTCTGTCAAATCTTTATCTCAAACTCGATGGGAAAGTAGAATTGAATGTGTAAAAACAATAATGTTTCAAACTAAAAATATAAGAGATGCTCTACTTCAATTAGCAAATATTAGTGAAGATCCTAAAACAAAAAGTGATGTTGCGTGCTTAGCAAAGTAGAAGGTTGAAAATTTTGAATTTTTACTTGGAATGAATATACGGTATGACATATTATTTGCTGTTAATTCAGTTAGTAAAACCTTGCAATCTAAAGACATGCATATTGATGTTGCTATAAATCAATTAAAAGGTCTTATTAATTATCTAAAAACTTATAAGGAAAACGGATTTGAGTCTTCGATAAATGCAACTATAGAAATTGCTAATGAACTTGACATAAAACCCACATTTCGTGAAAGACATGTGATTAATAGGAAAAAATAATTTGATGAAAATAAAGATAACGAGATTACTTATACAACTAAAAGATCTTTTGAAGTTGAATACTTTAATTATATAATGGATCACTCTATCACTTCAATTGTAACTAGATTCGAACAATTTATAGAATATGAAAAATATTTTGGTTTTTTATTTGGTTTGAATAAACTAAAAGCTTTAGAAGATGATGAACTAAAAAGATGTTGTCTTGACCTTGAAAATTCTGTAAAATTTAATGAACATTCAGATATTAATGGATTTGATTTATTTTCAGAATTAAGAGTGTTAAAAGAAATATTGAGCATTGAAAATAATACTCCAATTGAGGTATTAAACTATATTAAAAAGTTAGATTCTTTTCCAAATACGTGTATTGCTTATAGAATATTATTGACCATACCTCTGCTGAAAGAAGTTTTTCAAAATTAAAATTACTAAAATCTTATTTAAGAACTACTATGTCCCAAGATAGATTAAATGGATTAAGTATATTATCAATTGAAAGTAGTTTGTTAGAACATCTAGAGTATAAAACTTTAGTAAATGATTTTGCATCTGAAAATGCAAGAAAAATAACTCATTTAAGGGCATTACAGTAATTTCATTGTAAAATGTAAGGGATATATTTGTAATTGGACGTGTTTTGAATTTAGTAACTCAAATTCTTCCTTATCTCATCCGTGATTTGTGCAACATCTCTCTCTCTGTGGAATTCTCCTCTAAAATTTATCTCCAATAGAAATTCTCTCAAATAGAAATTCTCCATCTACATCAACCTCTCCACTGACGACGCCGATGAAGACGACGAAGAGGCAAAGGATCGACCGCTTATGCTTACAATACAACCTTCTTTCGCCACCGATCGTCGTCTCACCGATCACCACTACAGGATCGATAAGCTCCCAACCTTCTTCGATTTTTCGTTTTTTTTCTTCTCGGAATTTATTAGAATGTATACGTCTTTTTACATGTGTGTTTATATGCACATGTATATTATGAGATTTCGGGATTAGGTTTATAATGTGTTAGAGTTCATAAATTAAGTTGTTCATTGTACATATGATTATGTAGTTTTTGTTCGATTTTGATGTTCTTGATAATAGGGTTCTATTTTATGTTTTTGTGGTCGCTTTTATTATTTTAATTATGTTCAATTTTGGGTTTAAACATATATTTCATTATTCGATCTTGCCAATAGGTTTGATGAATGTTTTTTGGGCTTTTGTTGTTCTTATGTTGTGTGCTTGTAGTTTAGATTTCTTTCGACTTCTCAATTCCGATTTATCTTGGGAGATTTCGCACCTTCGTGCCTTTTGTGATGTTAGTTGTGTAATTATGTATATTTAGTTATGAAATTATGTGTGTTTAGTTGTATAATAATGTATGTTTAGTTATGTAATAATGTGTATTTATAAGTTATATAATGTGTGTTTAGTTATGAAATAATGTGTGTTTAAGTATATAATAATGTGTGTTTAGTTTATGTGTTGCATTTCCTTGCTCAGTTTGCCCTTTGGGATGATGTAAACTTAGATGTAGAATTCTGTGTGTTTAGCTATAGAATTTTGTGTGTTTAGTTATAAAATTCTGTGTGTGTAAGTATATTTGATTTGAAATCATGTGAACTTAGATATAGAATTCTGTGTGTTTAGCTATAGAATTCTATGTATCAGTCGTCTATGCAAGGACTCGACACAGAGCTCGGTGACCCGAGCTCCGATAAATTGAACAACTTTGACATGGTAAGTACTGGTAATTAATCTCATTGTTTTTTCAAATCTTTTATGTTAATTACCAAGACCCTAATGTATAGTGTGTTTCAGTTTTTCTTCTCGATTTGTAAGAGCGAGCACATCTTTCTGGTGACCTTTGATGTCGAGAGGTTTAACTGCCATATTATCGACAACTCGTCTTTCGGTGGAAGCAGCCGGGAGAAATATGGAGATTTGCCGGACAAGTTGGTGAGCTTTTTTTTGCGTTCAATCAGTTATGCATGTTGTTTTTTTATCAGTTCTAAATTGTGTTCTAAGGTATTAGAATTTGTACAAGATTTGCTGAAACATTTGTCCTGGCTGTTATGTTTTTACTCAGCATCTATACGTCTTGGATAGCATATTGTCGTGGAATTATGTGTTTTAGTTGTAGAATTATGTGTTTTTAGTTTCGTAATAATGTTTATTTAGTAATAGCACAGTGTTTTTCAAACCAATGCATCAGTATATATACATTAAAGTATTTTTCTGTGAATTTGAAATTTGAATTGGAAAAGATGAAGGACTAAACAATAAATTATTTGATACAATCTGATCACCCATACACACCCACCGCCAACCCCACCCCAACCCCACATGTTTTGGATTTTATAGTGATCGAGTTAAAGATATGGGAAGATAATTTTTGAGTGCAAAATGAGTGTGTTTATATAGGTATGTAATTGTGTGTATTTAAGTTTGAAATTATGTGTTGTTAGTTAGTATGATATGGTTAATTATAATATATAGTCTTAAGTTTGAAGTTGTTTTCCATGGTATATTTTGCGGTTCGGATGTTTTCAAAATACTTGAGACTAAAGGTACGCCCGCAAAAATGGCTAGTGTTGTCCAGGAAATTCACCCGTCTGACTATGCATGCCTTGGAGAGATACCACAAACAAAGTTGATTGTGGTATATATGCCAGAGGCATATGGAGAGCTACATGGGCGGTGGCACCAAGGGATGGGATTGTGGTTTGGAGAAGAATAATGCGTCTCAACATGCCTAACTTACGCACGAAGTACTCAGTGCAATAATCCTCCACCATAGCAATGAGCTAAAGGATAGATGTTTGGAAGAAGCGAGGAAAGTTTTGACGGGGAAGATCGTATTGTAGTTTTGTTTTAAATAGACAACGTAGTATGCAGAATTGTGCTCATCATTTTTGTATAGTTAGTTTACTATCGTTGGTGTTTTTTGTCTTTGGGAGCCATTTGCATATGATTTAGATGGTTTCTTGAATTATGGATATGAATGGTTCAGACGTGGGGTGTTTTCTCTTTAATCAATATAAATTTGCATTTTTCACGTTCATATGGTCGGAATGTTGTTATACAGCGTTAATATTGTATTGTAGTTATTACATTGTATGTGTTTCGCACAAAATTATGTACAATTAAGTATCCACTAACCCAAAACTATATACACATTATTATATAACTAAACACACATTATTCTATTGCTAAATACACATGATTCCAAAACAAGTATACATGTTCGCACAAAAAAACAAAAAACAGTGCTATTACTAAACAAACATTATTGCAAAACTAAAAACACATAATTCTACATCTAAAAACACATAATTCCAAACCAAAATATACATGCACGAAATAACAAAAAACAATATGCTATTACTAAACAAACATTATTGCAAAACTAAAAACACATAATTCTACATCTAAAAAACACATAATTCCAAACCAAATATACATGCTTGCACAAAATAACAAAAAACAATATGCTATTACTAAACAAACATAATTACATAACTAAAACCACATAATTCTACATCTTTAAACACATAATTCCAAAACATACGTTTATTGATCTTGATGTTGTCATTGAAGGACGATGTGTGGGTAATACATAGATAATGTGTAAATAGGTTGCAGATATTGTATGTTTATGTTCAGAATTATGTAAACAAATCATAAATCCTCGTTCTTGAATTTCTTCGTAGTGCTTCTTCTAACGTCGAAGCCACTACACAAACCATAATCCTTATAAAATTGTATTCCTGCCTCCAATGTATGGAAATGCATGTTGGCACGAGGGATTTTTCTTGCTCAACCCTCCGGGATCCAATATTTAGTTGATCCGGTGAGATTTCGAGCCTCGACCAACGTGAATGGTAACTGGATCTTGATCTGCAAAAACACAATATTTAGATATTAAAACAACAAATTCTGAATACTATTTACACAGATTTTAAATGTATCGTGTAAATCCATATTTACAGAACATGAACGTATGGTGCAAAATTGAACTCACCAATATTTGTTGTATAAGTACACATATTTAATGCCATTTGTGTTCATAATTAATACTTTAAACATATATTAGATGCATTGTTAATAGCAAAAACGTATTTAGGGAATACATTATATGTGAGACACTATATATTAGAATCTATATGTACTACATATATTTCATTCTAAATACACACATTTGAGACACTATGCACATTTCATTAATACCAACTGAACACACATATGTCATTGAAGCTATTTTGGATATATTATAGGTGATACACATTTTTCATAATAAATACAGATTCGAGACAATTATATACACATTTCATTAATACTAACTAAACACACATATGTACTGAAGCTATATGTGTTACATTATATGTGATACATATTTTTCATAATAAATACACAAATTCGAACACTATACACGGATATCATTAATACGAACTAAACACATGTGCTCTAAGCATATAATATACGAGTTATAGATTTGCAAAGCTATATGCACATGAATTACAAAGCTATATGCATTGAGAATTCCAAAGCTATATGTACGAATTAATTGGAGAATTTTTTGATTGTTCAACATTACATGCATTCGAACCTCACATTTTCTTTGATGAATTGGTGTCAAATATTACCTTGTTGGGGATTGTTTTGTGGAGGGGGTATCCGTATACGTGACATTGTAATACCGATCCGTTGATGTGGATTTTTTGGTGTTTTTTATCACGAGAATATTTGTTGGTTCGATTTTTTGCGTAGGATTTACGTGTTTTTTATGTTGCTTTGATCGTGGGAGAAGACGATGATGAAGGCCGATATTTTGACGGGAGAAAGACGTTGCTTTGATCGTTGGTTTTTTTCCGGTTTTTGGACAATGCTTTCACGTTTGGAAGAAGAAGATGGTGATTATGGTAAGATTCTATTCCTTGATTTTAGGAAAACAGATTATTTGGTCGATTTTAACATTCCAATTGTACCCTATTTGGTCCCCACTATTTTTTAATTACTCTAAAATGCCATTAAATCCTAGCCTTTTATTTTATTTGGTTGAAGGGTGTAGATTGAGTCTCATGTTCCTACCTATAGCTATGGTCTCATAGGATCTCATCCCTATATATTCATAGTAATAGATAATAATTAGTTGATAATTATTATTCTATAACAATTAATCTCCTATCACTAGTTGATTGTGAGATTAAGAGTTCTATTCCAATTATCATTTTGAAGAACGGAATAAATTTTACTAGCGAAAGATTTATTAGGTCTACAATCAAAAGGTGGACTCGATTGGAGGGGAGGCGTTTGAATCCCTATTGACGAGCATTTGGAGTTTAGGTGATTGCCACATATCCGGGAATTGATTCCCTCTCAATCTTCGCTAAAAGGAGAAGACTCTACGAGGGTAATTTCCTTTTTTCACTTACGAATCAAAATTTGTATTATCGCATGATAACGAAAATGTCGATCGTTACAATCGCTACGTGAACCTACGGGGTTAACTTTTATTATGATGAATGCACTTGTTTTAATTAGATTAAAAGTTTAAATTTACATTGTCGACAACCCCGTGTCTTATAAAGAAACCCAACACAAGTATGACATAATATGAGGAGAGAGAGACAACAAAGTTTTAAAACTTGCATGAAAAGAACATAAATTTACATATAGTGATGGGTAATAAGAGTACGGACAAAGAAAGGCAAAAAGTCTATTTTGGTAGCTTGTGTGGTAACATCTTCTATTTGTTCCATATGCTATCAGGGTCAATTAGACTTTCAGGAGTTAGAAAATCAATTGCTATGGCCTTATGCTGTTGTTATTTTCGAAAACATCCAGATATCAACCAGTTTATAGCAGACCAAGAATTTCAGCCTGAAAGAGTGCGCGTCTCTGTGTGTTTTTGATCTGTAAATGGGTTTTTGTGCTTTTCTCTCTTTGTACTTTGGTTGCTCGAAATTGTTGCTGCACAACCAAAAACTGAACCCTTGAAGGTGTTTGTATAAATGTCTCTGTACTTCAGTATATATATGCTTGTCTTTTAACAAATTTATGGTGCCAATTTCAATGGGGTAGCCTGGATTCTTTACTTGAATGGTTTATTAAGTTTTTTTTTTCTTATTTTACTAATCAGTGGATGCTATCAACAAAATAATTGATCATTGGAATCTAAGAAGTAAGTTGAATTTAACTGTTGATCCCTGCATCCAAAATGCTACTTGGGCTCCTGAAACTGCTAATCCAAGAATTGCTTGTGACTGTTCTGATACTGTGTGCCACATAACCCACTTGTTAGTTACTTCATCCTTCACTTTATATACTTGTTCCTTTAATTTACTTTCTTTTTTCAAAAAAAAAAAAATAAATACTAAGAGTGGTAGTTCAATATTTTAATGATCATATTATTCAGGAAAATCTATGCTTTGGATATCTCTGGTGAAATTCCTCAAGGACTGTTTTTGCTGACAGAATTGATGGATTTGTAAGTGATTGCAGTTCATTAAGCATTTTCTCATCTTTCTTGGGCTAAATGGTTGAACTTGAATTGATTTGATGGTCTAATTCTATGATGTGAAGGAATTTGAATCAGAATGTGTTGAATGGATCCATCCCACCGGCAATTGGGCAGTTATCGAAAATGGAATACCTGTTAGTATCATTCAATATCTCAGAAATTAATAATATATGCGTTTTTTGGATTTTCAAGTTAAGCGTGACATTATATTGTCGGTATTGAAAATACAGGGGTCTTGGCATTAACAATCTCACAGGTCCAGTGCCTGCACAGCTTGGTAACCTAACCAAGTTGATCTCCTTGTAAGCAATTAGTTAATATCTTGCTGTGCTTTTACAATTGATATTTTCTTCGTAATGTTGCTTTCTTAATTATGCATTTACGCATAATGCAGAAGTTTTAGCTCAAACAATTTGCAAGGAACATTGCCTCCCGAGCTAGGAAATTTAACCTCTTTACAGCAGCTGTAAGTACTTAAACTTCACTTTCTTACTGATATTTGCGCTTCCCAGGAAGCACGGACACTTCTCTATGTTGCCGTACCCGTACCGGATACGTATCCGATACGATACTTTATCCGATACTTCATGGATACTCCATGGATATATCTACACATGGAAATAGATAGAATTTACTCTATTGCTCATTTTTTTAGCATTTTTGTGTGTCCATGTGAGTTATCACATTTCAAATTTGAGTACTTATAAAATTTTGGTTTTTTATACTTTAAACATTGTTTTTTTAATTATACTTTGTACGCTTGTATTTTCAATAATATAAAAATATATAATTTTATATGTATATATATACCGTAACCTTATTCTTACAATTTCAAAATATGTCATATTCCCGTATCTATGTCGTATCGTATCCGTGTCCCGTATCCGTATCAGTGCTTCATAGGCGCTTCCCAATTAACTCTGGAAAATTAAGGGGACTTCTATACTGAATACAGTTCCAGAAGAGTGTTTTACTTGGAAAGAGATATTATTATTGATGCATGATATTATGTTTAAGTGTTTTTCGATCTTTTCAGGTACATTGATAGCAGTGGAGTGAGTGGACCAATTCCGCAAACATTATCGAATTTGAAATCCCTCCAAACATTGTATGTATTTCTCTGTGCTTTTCTTGAAAAATATATGCTTGAAATATTATTGTTGATTCAGGTAAATTGAGTAGGTGATGTTTGTTATGTTTCAGATGGGCATCTGATAATCTTTTCACTGGAAAGATTCCAGAATTCCTGGGAAGTTTTACTGATCTCAAAGTCCTGTATGCACAACCTTTCTCTTGTTATATTTCCCCACAGTATATGATTATTATTTCATGGCCGGAGCCTTTATCCTTAGTTTTTCGTTTTTTGTATTGTTACTGAGTCATGAAAAAATGTCTTGTTAATAGGAGACTGGAAGGAACAAATCTTGAGGGCCCAATTCCAAGCAGCTTTGGTGCTCTAACCAAACTGGAGGACTTGTAAGGATTTCCATTAGCTTTGGTTGGATCCTAAGGGAGTGTTTGCAAAAACTTCTGCTTTTAAAAGAAGTGATTTGTTGTTATAGAAGCGAAAACAGTTGATAATCAAAAGTGATAGTGTTTGCAAATAGAAGCTCAAAATTAATTAAGTTAATAAAGAGTGTATGGTGAATAAATTGTAAAAGTGTTTTTACATATTTCAAAATGAAACAAGCAGCAGAATTAGAAATCTAAAACACCATTTCCCTTGTTTTTAGATTCTGATTAAATTATACATAAGGAGAAGCGGAAGTTGACATTTGAAAAAACTCTAAACTACTTTTTACAGACAAAAGCTGACAATCATTTTTTTAAGTGTTTGTAAACACCCCCTAAGAGCTTAAATCCAGATATCAACAACTCTATGAATATATCATCTATTGTTTAAACCTTTTAGGAGAATTGGTGATCTTGGTGCAGGTGATAATTCTCTGGATTTCCTGGAGGATTTGACTAGTCTATCCATATTGTAAGTTCTTGAATCACTACAAGCAGCTCTCACTTTGAGCTTCAGATCTTTATATGATACATTATTTTTCTTACACTTTACTTCCAAGGACAGATCATTGAGAAACTGTCAAATTGGTGGCCAAATTCCAAACCATCTAAGCACTTTCCCAAACCTGAAAATCTTGTAAGTATTTTCATTTGAAGTTAATGTACATGTTGCCAAGACCTGATTCGCACTAATCTATTTTTCATTTTTCAGCTTTTTATTTTGGTTTTAATTAACTAACTTCATTATATTTCAACTGGAATGGTTTCACCATGACAGGGACTTGAGCTTCAACAAGTTGACAGGTCAAATTCCAGCTTCATTCAAAAACTTTTCTTCGTTACAGTACCTGTAAGTCAGCCATTGCGTCTCTGTATTAATAAAAATTACATATACTTGTATCTTCCATTGTGTTTATATTGCTAAACAATATATGACATCACATTCCTATGCATATGACATGATCATACAACTTATTACATGTATTTCCAACAATTTATGCATCTGAACATTCGGTTATTTTTTGATTGCTTTCAGATACCTTGGAAGTAATAACCTGAATGGGGATCTACCTTCTGATATTATAGGTTCAACACTTATTTCTTTGTAAGCCTCAAACTTAGACATAATTTTGTAGTGACGGTAAATATATCTAATCATCGCCTACTTCTTCTTGATTTTTATACTTTGACTGCATATTTAAACTTATGCAGAGACGTCTCCTTCAATCCTCTCACGGGAATGTCCCTCTAGATCGGAAAGATATATCAATGTAAGTAAGCTTCATTCTTTAATAAAGTCGTGATGTGGAAATATAGTTGCTATTTTGAGCTTCAATATTTTTCCTTGAATGCAGAAATGTAGTGGGGACTTCCATTAATGATGTCAATTTGAAGAACGAGTAAGTAACCTCTAGCATCTAGATTACTTCATTGTGTTCTTTACGGCATAAAACAAAACAAAAAACAAAAGTTGGTTGACATTAAATGATGCAATAGTACGAAGACGAAGGATTTTACCTTTAAACATGTCTGTTATTAACAGTACAAATAACATGTCATTATGCTCTAATTGTACCTATCTACGGCTTCGTAATTGCTGCAGGAAGGCATCTGGTATGTTACATTGCCTTCAAGGAAGTAACATCTGTAGAATTAAAGATCCATCCAGTAAGTGCAGTGTTTCTATTAACCAAAAGTTGTGAAAATATTATTATTTTTGGGGATAATTACAAATACTACTCCTGAAGTTTAGTCTAAGTACAAATATCTTTCAGAATTACAAATACCCCCTTAAAGTGCTACAAACACCTCCTTGAGGTTTGTATTTACCTATCAAATGTTCTCCTCTTGAGGTTCAATTTGTAAAATAAAACAAATATGTCAAGGGAGTATTTGTGTTATTGAAAGATAACTGGGATTTTCTGTAATTAAGCTAAACCTCAGGGTTAATTTTTGTAATTAACCCTTACTTCTGCAAACAATGAATATATAAAAAGGAGCAGTAAACATATGAATTCTTTACATTGAGTTGAAAAAAATGAAATCATCTGTACTCAAGCTGACTCTAGGAAATAATGTTTGATAAATTTTCTTGTAGCTTCATTTGCTGTGAACAGTGGAGGTACCGAACAAGTGTCCTCAGATGGCATCAAATTTGACAATGATTCAGAAATGTTAGGAGCGTCCTCATTGTACACAAGCACTGACAATCAATGGGCAGTCAGCAGCACTGGAATTTTCATTTCCAACCCAAATGGACCTCGGTACATAGCTCAGACAGACTCTCAAATAACCAATACTTTGGATTCTGAACTGTATAAAACAGCTAGGATATCACCAAGCTCATTGGGGTACTATGGCCTCGGATTGGAAAATGGTGTATATCAAATTGAGCTTCATTTTGCTGAGATACAGATGGATGATTCTAATTCCTGGAAAGGTCTAGGCCGCCGTTTGTTTGATGTTTACATTCAGGTATTTTTTAAAGTTGAATTCCTTAGACTTTATAGAACACAGATTAAAATTGTTTCAAGCTGATTTTCTATACATATTTTATGCCAAGAGAATCAAGAACGAACTCAATTGTCTACTGCCTGTCAGAAAATAAAATTGATAGCAAATTCTTATAGCGTACTTTTTAGTTACTATGATTTCAAGAATCAAAATCCTTGGAAACGTTATTAGGATGGATTTGGATTTCATGTTCTACATTCCATATTCCACGTATTGGATAAATGTGAAAGATGTCACAATTACACACGTGTTATTCATCCAGCCAAGTGGAATAGGGATTGAAATAGGAATGTAAAATAGGAAATCTGGTCCCAGTTAGGATAACATGAAATAAAGTTCTATAACTGGTTTTTCATAGGGTTAATTACAAATACTACCCTTGAGATTCAATCTGATTACAAAAAAAAACAGCTATCTTTCGAAATTACAAATATTTGTATTTATTTTTTAAATTGCACATTTGAGAGGGTAAATGCTAATAAATACAAATATTTGTAATTTTGAAAATAATTGGAATTTCTTGTAATTAAACTAAACCTCGTGGGTAGTTTTTTTGTAAATTAACCCTAACTCTCTTGATCCTGCTTTCTTCAATAACTCTGCTGATCACTCAAGATTTTTCCAATTTACCGGAATATATGTTTTGAATCTTTAAGGGTGAAAGAGTTCTTCAAGATTTCAATATTGTAAATGAAGCTGGAGGATCAAAGACAGCCTTGATCAAGAAATTCGAGGCAAATGTGACCAACACAGTGATGGACATTCATCTCCTTTGGGCTGGAAAAGGGACTTGCTGCATTCCACTCCAAAGCACATATGGCCCTTTAATCTCAGCCATCCATGTTTCTCAAGGTTCTTGAAACTATTACCGATTCTTATTTTCGTTTTCCCCCATTTCATCTAAGATAGTGTTTGCAAACTCTAAAAAAAAAAAAAGTGATTTTCAGCTTCTAGACACAAAATTTGTGTCTGGAAGATGAGAATCACTTTTCTTGAATACCTAAAACTAATTTTCACAACCTTATGCAGTGTCGGAGTATAAAAATTTATCTAAGAGCAACAGAAAGCGTATCGGAAGAATTCTGGGAATTGCCATTGGATGTGCTGCAGGATTACTGATTACATGTTCTGTTTTATACCTTTGGTGGGCAAAGAAAGAGGCAGGACACATGAGAATTCACACTGATTCTCCAAGGAAAAATTAATGGTGTTTTTATCTTTTGATGTTGTGTGTATGTAATATGATCACCAATTATTATCAAAACTGTTGTTGCACAAGTGCTCACACTTTATTCTGTCAATGAGTTCTTGAATTTGGTAAAAGAGATCAAATAAATCGCTTTAGTTTGCGTCTTATTCATGTCCTTTAAATTAAGTTTTTAAGTTTTATTGTAATTACTTTGTAATTAAGCTAAACCACAGAGGTAGTATTGGTAATCATCTATTTTATTTTAATTTAGAATTATAAAAACTACCGATGAGGTTTGGGTTAATTACAAAAATAACTAGAGTTTTTCGAAATTGAGGTTTGATTCTGTACTAAATCTTACTCCCGTATAAGCAAAAATATTTCAAATATCTCTTACATTTGTAAAAATATTACAATTACTCTCTTACATTTATCACAAAATCAAACCTCAAAGGGCTTTCCGTTAGGGGTGTTCATTTTTCGAACCAATTCGAGATTCGATTCGACTCGAATTCGAATCTCAATTTTGAATTAGGATTTTTGGATTTCGATTCGGATTTGAATCAACTCAATTCGAATATGAATATTTGAATCGAATAACGAATTGACAAATTTTTTGAATTCTATTTAAAAATCCTCGATTCGAGTAAATTCGATTCAAATATCTATTCATATTCATATTTCAATTCGAATTTGTGTACTAATTCGTGTTGGAATAATCTTTAGTGAATTATATCACTTTAATCTAAGAGCGTTTATATCGAATTATCAAGAATCAAAGACAAGATTATGGAAGCGTACATGATTCCATAACAGTTGAATTCTGGGACCTGGCCTTCTAGATCTACACGTCTCGAAGCTTTTCAGAGAGCCCTTTAGTTTTCTCCGTAGCTTTCTTTCTGATGATGGGATAGCAGAATAGAATCTCGTAGACGTATGACCTAGGGACCATAACCTTTATATAAATGTATTATATTGGGTATCCTTTTTTAGCCCATCATTAAAATAGGAATAACCCATTAAGTCTCTACACATTAAAGGCCCACACCCTATTAGATACATTAAAGCCCAATTCTTTAAACCTTATTTGATCACTTATAAAATGGGCTTAACCTTAATTGACAGTCCACAATACATAATAATTTTACATATAAGCTCAACGTTGGATTAATGATCCAACAATCTCCCACTTGGGCTATATGTGTAACTTTATAAATATGTATTGTAAAAAATAACCATATGAGCTCAATTTTGTTGTCATAACCAAATGTATATGCAACCAATCCGGTCCAATAATCATACCAACATGGAATCAAAGCGGCCTTCGTTAGATTTATCGTAACTCGACTCATCAATGGTCACATATTCCAATATAATTAAAGACATGGATCATGATGTGGATGTGTACGTAGCATGGAAATTTCATGCAATGTGATCTTAACATGCTTATTTCCAACTGGTCCACTTTATCTTAGTGATATCAAACCATATGCCAGAATCAAAGTGTAAATGACTTGAAACTTTATCTCTGTAGAGTAAAACCTTAAAATATCCTTAAACTGAAGCAACTGGGAAATGTGTCTACTTTAAAAGAACATTATAATTACAAACTCCCACTAGAACTGAATATATTTAAACTGTATATTCTCAACTGATTGACACCCATATGAGCAACAAGCTCATGAAACCTTTTGGGTGGCAATCCCTTAGTAAATGGATCCGCAATTATGGAGTTTGTATCAATATGTTCTATATACAGCTGTCCACTTTGACTTATTTCTTTAACAATAGGAACTTGATCTATTTATCTTTAGTCTACATCGAGTTCCTCTTGTTTGTAATATAACGTTGCTGACTCAATGTCACAAACTTAATGGTATTTTAATACCATCTACATACGCAGCCCCGTGACAAACTTTCATAACTATATTACATGATTTGGATGCCCCGTAACACGCTAGGAATTTTGCAACCATGATAGAAGAGTCTATATAGAAGACTGTTTAGAACTCTTCCACAACTAGCCAAAAATACATAGGCTAACTTAGATATCATGTTATCTTGACATCCAATAAAATCAGAGTCAGTATACCGATTGATCTCAAACTGATCCGACCTCTGATATGTGAGCATGTAATCTTTCTTTATCCATAAGTACCTTAAACTTGTTTGGCTGCTTTTCAAATATCTATTCCCGACTTACTCATATATCTGTCAAGCATTCCTACAATGTATGCATACATATCTGAGCATACATCAGACTCCCTACCGCTGATGTGTAAGGAATCTTCTTGTATTTCATTTTTCTTAAATCATTTTTAGGGCATTGTTTGAGACTGAACTTGTCTCCCTTAGCCACAGGGTTATCATTTGGTTTACAATCCTGCATGCCATTTTGAAGGACCTTTTTGATATAGCTCTTTTGTGATAATCCATAGTACTCCGAGAGTGACCTCAGTGTATTTGTATCATAACACAAAAGAGACACCACCAAAATCTTTCATCTGAAGATTCTTAATCAGAAATCTCTTGGTGTTGTGCAATAAGCATATATTGTTGACGGCAAGCAAAATGTCATTGATATACAAAACCAAAAATATATACTTGCTCCCACAGAACCTATGATATATACAATCATTGACCAAATTCATCTCAAAACCAAACGAGATGATCATTTGATAAGACTTTAAATACCATTATCTAGATGTTTGCTTGAGTCCATAGATGGATTTCTTAAGTTTGCAAACCATATCCTTTGAGTCTTCCGACACAAATATTTTCTGGTTGCACCATATAATTTGCCTCATCAATGTCACCATTGAGATACAACATCTTTACATCCATCTAATGTAACTCAAGATCAAAGTGTGCCACCAATGCCATTATAATCCTGAAAGAGTCTTTCAAAGCTGAAGAGAAAGTCTCTTTATAGTTGATGCCTTCTTTCTATGTAAAGCCATTTGCGACAAGACGAGCTTTGTATCTCCCCACATTGCCTCTTGAATCTTTCTTGGTATTAAATATCCATTTGCAACCAATGAGCGCACCTTATGGCAATGGGACAAGTTCTCACGCGTCATTGTCCTTCATAGACTTAATCTATTCATTCATGGGCATCCATCCACTTATGAGAGTTGGAACTTTCCATGGCTTGATAGAAGTTGATTGAATCATCTTCCATTATTCCAATGCCAACCTCATTTTCTTGGAGAAATATAATGTAATCATCTGGTTGCACTTCTTCTTTTCGTAGTGGATCTCCTTAATGGCATGAGTTCTTGAGGTTGTAGAGTTTGTTCATCTGGAATAATTTCTGAAACAGGAGGTTCTCCGACATTGTCTTGATTTGTGTTTTGAATAAGGTCAGGAATGAAATTCCCATCAATGCCAACATCTGTGGGAATATCGATGTATTCCTCTTCAAAGACAAAGTCCTTAATTAACTCTATCTCCCCCTGCAAACTCAATGTCCTCAAAGAATCAGACATTTATCGACTCAGAAATAGCCTTGGTTGTGGGATCATAAAACTTGCACCCTTTGAACTTTTCAGAGTATCCAACAAAATAACAACTAACTGTCCTTAAGTCCAGTTTCTTCTCATTAGGCTTGTAAGACCTTGCCTCAGCTGGACATTCCCAAATGTACAAGTGTTTCAGACTAGGTTTTTTGCCCGTCTAAAGTTCATTAGGGGTTTTTGTTAGTTGTTTTAGTTGGAAACCTTACTAAGGATATATGTTGCAGCCTTAAGTGCTTCTTCCTAGAGTGATTCTGATATGGTAGAATGACTAATCATACTCCTCACCATATCCTTAAGTGTTTTGTTTCATCTTTTAGCAACACTATTCATAATGGCAAGCCGAACTTAGTGTACTGAGGGACGATATTGCATTCCTCTAAAAATTAGCAAACAATCCTAGACGTTGTTCACTTGAACCATCATATTTGTCGTTGCATGTACCACCACGATCAGATGTGATGCTTTTAATCCTTTTATTGAGTTGATTCTCAACTTCATCCTTATAGGAATTGAACGCGTCTAGTAATTGTGACCCTTTTATTAATGAGAACATGTTGTCATATCTAAAATATTGTCTATGAACGTCAATATATATTATTGACCATTCCAAGCAATCGTAGGAATGACTCATAAATATTCGTATACATATAAGTTCTAAAATGCCCAAAATCTAATTGGCTACAAATCTCTTTTATTGATTTGTTTTTCTACTTATACCTTGTGTACTTAAATGTAGGGACCCATTGGATGAAGTAATAATGTATGTGAAACAAAGGATTATAAAGAACTGGAACTAGCCAATTTTGAATCATGAGACAAGCTAAATTTTCAATTTCTGAATGAACATGAATAACCGAATTTGTCCAAAGAAATAGAAATCAAGTTCCAAATAAACATCTCATCTAGATTAAAAAATCCAAGATTTTAACAATAATCTATATTTTTCTATTATTTCAACCATAATTGTCTTGCCTTTTCCTATTTTGATGTATCTTTCACCATCATTTAGCTTTTGGCAATCGAGACAACCTATTACAGCATAATAATCGGTGTGAGTTGATGAACTAACACTTTCCACATGTGTGCTAAGCAACCGAAGATAAGTTAACCTCAAAACAAATCATAACTAAGCAACGACCTTATCCTTCTATATTTTTAATTTCTTGCCTTTTATTCTTTAAGGCGCAATATTAGCCCTTTTTGTCTCATATTGCTTCACCTTTTCTTTCTCGAACACAAAGATAAGATGACTCATTTAGAGACTAAATCTCAATTATAATTGTCGACTCACCTTAAAATGGTTGAACGTGTCAAAGAGATATCGAAAAACTAGTTTTCAAAGAGACCTAACTTAAGTGTTCTTAATTTTGAACGATATGAGACATATCTATAGTTTATTCTTAATATTGCCTTTACTCTAGGACCTTATTGAGATCGTATTTGGCTTAAACGTACTAATTTGAGTCTTTCGTTCTTCGCAAAAATTCTCAAATCGGCAAGAAATTCATGACTATATCGGCCTTTCTAGATAAAGCCCTTTAACATAAAAGTTATATTGATCGTAAATATAAGCGGGAATACACGAAATTAAATCGAGTAAAATAAACAATACACAAATCATGCTCACATAAATCTTGGAATCCTAATAATAAATTCAAATAATGGTAAACCCCATCTCAAGATATAAGACTCCATTAATATTTCATCTTTGGACAAAATATTAACTTGTAAATGATATCTTAATAAGAACATATCAAATAATAAATCTTCATTTGGGCCGATTTAATGTTCATACGTAAAACCGAATAATTATCACGCGCTTATTACCACAAGTGCATGTGTAATTCTGATAAATATTCACCTTCCTTTGGGCCGGTTAATATTCTCATAAGTTCCACGCACACGCACAACCTTTTATATTCTAAAATAAATTAATTTCCACAAGAGAAATCATTTTGGTGACATGTTGCTTCAATTAATTCATCTCAAAATATATAAATCCATACCAATATTCGAATTTAAATTAAATTCTAAGATCAAACTTAATTTAGGGTTTTCATTATTATTTGAGGTCAATTTAAAAAATCAAACAAACTTTAATTGGACCCTAAAATTAAAGCCTTTTATAATAAAACCCTAAATTTCTTTAATCTTTAAAAACTTAAATGTGCCCCAATAGAAATCTTATTAGTAGAAGAAACTCAGAGTACTCAAAGTGCACCAAGAAAAAAATGAGTAGCAATAAAGCCCCAGGATTCTGAAAATCACATATTGACCCCAAAATCCATTTTTTCTTGACCAAAAGGCCATCTTCCTCAAAGAATAGCCAGACTGCCTAAAAAACTGCAAACCCAACTTTTCCAAATCAACCTCAATTTCCGTTAGCCTTAATCCGCCGCTGCCCATCCCACCGGACGTAACCCATCGTCCAACCATCCTTTGCCGGTGAACTCCAGAAATGGGTGGCTAAACACCGCTACTTCAAATTACGATGAAAACGAGAAAAGTCCTCGGACCAGTTGCAAATTCGCCGCCTCCACCACCGTTCAATATCCGCCAATGACTAGTCTGTCGACACCAGGCCCTGAATCCAAATCGTTGATGTGCGATGGTGGGTGTTGTCCGACGGGAAAAGGGCAATGGGCAATCCGGGTTTTGAGTTTTTTTTTTTAAGAATACAAAACCCAAAGAAATTCCATCTGAATGGCACAACTCAAGAGAGATATGTTCACCTTTTCTTAGTTAACGACAGTAGCAAAAATACAAAGGAAAGACATGATTATTCAATTTCAAATTTAACAACGAAATCCTCCAAAAATACTACAACAGCAAATCAATTGAATTGGAATTCATGAACCAAGTTCACATTCATGAACCAAGTTCACGTGATGTATACAATATTCAGTTAAACAAAATTTGAAATTCCGAATCTTTTTACAGTAGCTAAAACTGAAGACGAAAGCCCAAAACATGCATAGGTTCATCCAGATAAGCACAAAGTCGAATATGATTGCACCGGAAATATTTGATTCTCTATAACTCAATATGAATTGTCTCTGATACCACTTGTTGGAATAATCTTAAGTGAATTAAATTACTTTAATCCAGGAGCGTTCATATCGAATTATCAAGAATCAAATACAAGATTGTAGAAGCGTACCTAATTCCATAACAGTTGAATCCTGCGATCTGGCCTTTTAGATCTACAAAGCTTTTCAACAAAGCTTTTCAGAGAGTCCTTTAGTTTTCTCCGTAGGTTTCTTTCTGATAATGGTATAGCAGAATAGAATGTCGTAGACGTATGACCTAGGGACCATAACCCTTATATAACTGTGTTATATTGGGTACCCTATTTTAGCCCATCATTAAAATAGGAATAACCCATTAAGTCTCTACACATTAAAGACTCACACCCTATTAGATACATTAAAGCACAATTCCTTAAACCTTATTTGATCACTTATAAAATGGGTTTAACCTTAATTGACAGTGCACAATACATAATAATTTCACATATAAGCCCAACGTTGGATTAATGATCCAACAATTCGAACTCAATTATAATTGAAATTTAATTTATACATTATAGATTTAAACATTATACATATATAAATTACATATGCAAATACAAATAATATAATTAGTTTATGTATAAACAATATTTAATTTCACATAGTTATTATAATAAAATTGTTGCAGTAGAATTATAACATTGGTCATAGCTAGTTTCAATGTTCCACAATTCAATCTCATTTCAAAGTCTCAATGTGCAATTGGATACCCTTTTATTTAAAAATTTTATTTCTGTTAGAGAATAGTGATGAAAATTTTTCTAAAAGAAAAAGTAGGAATTTTGGTAATGTGATTGGATATGAGATATGAAAATGTAATGATGAAGTTGATTGATTGGATATGACAATAGTAAAATAATGATTGAATATGAATGATAGTTAGAAATATGTGAGTGAGTGAATAGTAAAATTTATTAATAATGCTCCTCAAAAAAAAATTATTATTAATGATTGATTATTTGTCGGATTTTTTTAAAAACAAAATGAGTATCGATGGTGGTGGGAGAAAAAAGTGAAAGTGAGTGAATAATGTAATTTAAGAAAATTTTCATAACCATTCACGTTTTGAGG